>JAPMNP010630115.1:0-10827 GCA_029874935.1 Atherina boyeri
TATACATCATACTTTATGTGCTTTTTCCTGTTTTTACTTTTCCTTGTACTGTAGCACTTTGAGATTTGTTGCACAATTGTAAAGTGCTTTATAAATAAAATGTATCATTATTATTATTATTATTATTATAAGAACCCATGAATATGAAGTGTGTGTATTCTCTCATGTGTTTGTTATGATTATAGAGAATCAGCTGCTCAACTCCGCTTGACAAACCTGCAGTAGGCACAAAAACACTTCTACATTTAGCTGGGAATGAAAGCTTGACATTCATTAACAAGTATGTGGTGGCTTTTGTGTGATGTTATTGTAACCACAGAACTAGGTACCATGTTATGGAAACACCTGGTAACTGAAATTAATGACTGGATAACATTGCAAGATCAATAAGTCATCAATTCGCTCCACTGTGTTGCCCTGGGAGATCCTGGAGCACCGAGGACCCAGCAGACTGACGCTCTGGTGGAAAGTGAATGGGGTTGAGGAAAATTTATCCTGGATTTTTATTTTAGTCCTCAATCTCCCCGACCACATTAATGAAGTGTAGCCTACAGATGAAATGATCCCTATAAAGAGAATCTGCTGCAACATCAAGTATAGATAATTCAGCACAGGATAGATGTGTTTAATGATGTCATGTGAGAATATGTCATCAAGCATGATCTTAATTTACATAATTGTAAAAGAAATAATCCAGCCATCCATTATCTGGGGGGAAAATCACATCATCCGCAAAAAAAAAGAGACCCAATCCTGAGGCCACAAAACCGGATCCCCTCAGCAGCTCAGCTGTGTCTACAAATCCTGTCCATTACAGTTAAAGCCTTGGCTTCACCTGCATGCTTAAACAAGTAAACAACTTGCTAAACAGATAAAATCTTCAAATTATATGTTTAGGTGAGGAATTAGTGGATATTTTGGCAAAACAATTTTTTTTTTCCTGTTCTTGGTGCAACCCCATAGGATGACACGTCCACCACCATGCTTCAGGAGGGTGTTGAGCAACACTCAGATTTCCACTTGGGTTTTGTTTCTTCAACCACTAAATATTTTTTTTCATACTTGCACTAAAGTTAATTGAGCATCTCTTTTGGTTGCTGTCCAGACGTGGTTTGACTGATTTATGGTTTTGCAGAAAAACATAAAGCTTTGGGTTCTGTGTTATGAAGTTTTGGCATTCTTATCCACAATGTAACTTCAAAAGTGGAGCTATACCTGCTCTTGTTACAGTGGGACTCTATTAAAGCATCAAAAGGATGTGCTTATCTTTACTGCCACACAGCCTTTCATACATTTCTGGGGGGAAATCAAAAAGCGGCAGTGGTGATAAAAGTGGAAAGATGAAAGACTTTTCCCAGACTTTATCCTGATGCTTGGTTGGCTGTCATTGTTGAAGCTCAGAAACGCTGCTCTCAGTTCAGCTGTCATCAGACAGCGTTCTGGTGAACCATTTGGCCATCTGCCACGGTTGTGCTACATTTCAACTAAATGTTTCTCAGTGAAAGCATGTCCTGTGTAGCTGTGAATCAGAGCTTTAACTTCCAATCATCATCACACTTTAAAGCAAAGGAATAAACAACTGAAATATTTATTAACGGAAGAATTTTTTTACAGCAAACTCTTATCACGACACAGTCTTTAAATGACACTTAACCCTTCGAGTACATGTACGTCGTCCCCTCTGATCTGGAGAAGTAACGATAGGTGGACCCAGGGTTCCTCCGCTGGTCCTCTATTAAAAACATAAACAAGCATATCAGGAGCTAAAAGATCTGAAACAGTTTTTCTTTTTTGAAAAAGAGATGCACAATGCCTTGATTTTTTCAGAAGGGAACGGATTGAGAAAAACATTTTCATTTCCAACAGATTTTCTTTTTCAGTTCGGATCATACAAATATATTTGGGAAAGGAGAAAAACAAACGCTAAGTCGATGCAGTGAATAATCCATCTAAGCTCCTCGTCTGCTGGGAGATGGTAGAACAGACACTTGTTTGTGATCATTAGGATTTACAAAGTTGGTCTCTCCAGTTTAACTGAGGGACATTGATCAGGGATTTGTATATACACACACAGACAAGTCAAATCCTAAAACAGTGAAAAGACAAACTATGATAGATACTAAAAGGGTTAAGGCAAGAATAGAAAAATAAAGAAATAGTAAAAACAATACAAATGTTGCTTCTTTCGCATTTTCAGCTTACAACACTCAGATCCTAAGAAGCTGCAGAAGTGAGAATTATTCACATAATCTTATTCTCTTTACAGTACGCCTCCATTTACACAGTATTTACAGCAAAAGAGAACTTATTGCACAAAAAGAAAAGTAGTCCACTAAAATTAACACATTATCCATGAACACCATGATAATTAAAAAACTGTATAATTTCATCATATCGTCAGTATGTAAAACATTTACACAGACTTGCAAAGTGTTTTACAGTAGTCGTATTTCATATCAAATCAATCGGAGCTATATGAAAACCTTGTTTTCAGTGATCTTTTGTACAAATGTTTGATTTCAATTGCTGTGAAACTTTAATGGGTAAAGACATAATTTACATCACTTGTTTTTTTCTGTGTGAGAGTGCTTTATGAACAGCTGACAGCTTCAGTTTTACAACATGTGTCTTGATGTGCAGAGTGGTTGCAGCATGCCATCCTCCCTTCAGAGGCCAAACGACAAGCATCACATTCATTTGAGTTTGAAAAAAGAGCGATAAATTGTGGATCCAGTGTTCTTTGTGCACAAAAAAATGAAGTGAAATGCAGTCCCATGGAAATGAAATGTTTCACTTCTAAAGTTGAGTTATTGAAAAGCAAAAAAAAAAACAAAAAAAAAAAACCTTTCTTACTCGTCTTAAAATAAAATAAAAAACTTGAGCTCAATGAATGGTCCGTTAGCTTGTCCAACCTGTAGCAGCAGTAACTGAAATAAAAAAGTTGTCTTTATGAGTCTCTAACATCTATAAGAAGAAAGTCGTGTTTACATGTGCAAAATTTCTTTAGTCGAGTTACAAAACCGATCATGACGTGTGTTTACCTGCATTTTTTTTATTTTTGCTGTCTTACAGATTTCAGTTTCTCCCCCTTTATTAGTTTTGAGTCCTTTTAAAATCTCAAGCATTTTAAATGTAGCGCAAACTGACCAGTTCTGTTTTTGTCCCTGCATTTTTATTCCACCAGCCATATGTTTTATTGGTTGTTTTTGGACAAACTTTATTGAGTAAATGAACAGTGCAATAAAAACCATGAGGTAAAGTGTGGGAATATGTTGCAGAAGGTACAGTTCTACCCACTTTTCAGTTTTAATGCATGCTGATCAGAACAACAACCCACCCATGAGTGGCTGGATGAGAATCTTCCATTTACTATGTTTACATGAAGCATTCTTATTCCAATCAGACTTTTAATCTGAATATTTTTCCCTATAAGCATTAAGCCCCAGCAAAGTATTTTATTCACGTTGAGGTCTGAACTTTGGAGCGTTTTAAAACCATTATTTTCTCTTTAGCTATTCTCTTCTAGATTTGCTGCTGTGTTTGGGATTATAGTTCTGTAGCCTGAGCCAAGTTTAGTCTCATGTTTGACTCGTGAATACTTTGGCATCCAGAGGAGTTCATGGTCTGCTCAGTGACTACGAGGTGTCCAGGTCCCGTGGGTGCAGAATAAGCTGAAATCATGAACCAAGTTTCTTGGCAGCTAGTGTGACGTTTTTGTGCTGGTATGCTCACATACACATCAGGTTTATGTCGGGTTTTACACTGTATCCATTGTTCAATCACTCCTCACTCCTACTTGGTGATGGTGACCTACATGTGCAACCAGAGCTGTCCAGGGGCACTTTGATGGAAACGTGACAGCCAATCTGCGCCAACCGCTGAACATTCAGACATATTCATACACCAGTGATGCCAACCAGGAGGGTGAAATCCCACTGAGCAATAGATGAATATTAGACGCCTAAATCTGCCCGTCTACAATCGGTCTACATTTTAACCCGAATCTAGATAAAATTTAATCCATTAATTATTTGATATTAAATAAAAAAAGACTCTAAGTTGTATAAATGATGGCCGAAAGCTGGAATAAAACATTTTTAACAGTTGTTGATCAATGTACAGTGTGGTTTATATTTAGAAACGGCTCGTCTAAACTTAAACTAAAGACGGCTAAAAAACTTTCATTATTAGACCAGCGGTAGACCCATTTTAGCCCAGACGTATAAGGACCATTAGATGTTTGTTAGACGTCTTTTAGACTAAAAAATGCTCGGTGGGATGTCTTGCCCAAGGATACAAGACAGACTGACAGGGGGATTGGAACTCAAACTGTTAACATTCTGATCATCGGGTGACCCGCTCTACCATCCGAGCCACTGCTGCTCCAACTGGTTGGAAAGTTCACTCCTTGGAAGACTGGCTGTTGTCTTGCACATTTTCTACTTGGGAATGATTTTCGTCAGAGCTAATTACTGATGCGTCTCGACCATGTCATTGTTTTCACACACCTGAATGCTCCAGACAAGCAAACAGTCAAAATCTTTATTTCTGTCGAGGTGCACAAACCGATGATCATGGATCAAATGTCTTAGTTCAGCAGTATCTGACTGCTACTTAGCGTCTAAATGACTTACTGAAGCAGTGAAGGTAAAGTTAGGCTTTCAGACACCGCTTCTGCATTTTGACTTTATTTATTAAAAATAAACATGTCACATGTTAATCATGAATTTGTCTATTTATTTCTAAAAACTGCTGAGGACCAGGTGATGCATTTTATTTCTCACATACTTATACTGTTTCTGTGTGGGATCAGAAACATGTCTGGAAACAAAGATAGACAGAGATAAAAATGCTTATGTGGAGCAAGATGGATGTAATTATCTACAAACCTTGCACCCTTCAAGCTTCATGCATAATTTTGTTTCAATTAAAGCTAGTTTAGACTGAAACCAATGATTGTGATATTGAGTAAAAAAAAGAAAAGAAAAGGTGAGTGTGAGGACATGGCCACTGCCTTTCTAATTTTCTGCCTGGGGATTGCTACGGTGCTCTTGCTGGATACAGTTCAGCTGCTGTCTCAGATGTGACTCACTGAGAGTCACATTTTTGGCTCAACCAGGAGGTTGGATGAGGCTTCAGAGTTCCGGCATTAGGAAACATCTCTATCTTTCAATCAGTGCACAGACTCCTCATCTAGAAAGCAAAAAGATGACAAAATACTTTTACAAAACCAAATATGTGTTTTATTTTCACTGTCAGGGATTATCTGGAGCTCTGGAAGCCGTTTTCCATTCTGAGGCTGCAAATGGATTCCTCTGAAGGAGCAAAATGAGTCCTGATATCTGCAGCTTTGCTGACTGGGTGCTGGGAAACCAAAGAGGAAAATGTTGATGGAGCTGGGAGCAAACAAACAAAAAAGAAAGCAGAGCAACTTTAGTGGAAAAGTTTTGAGCCGAGAGAAGGTAGAGATGCTGTTTCTCATCTCGGCCATTGCCTTTTCAATATATGTGCTCATTTACCACAATTTGAGATATTGTTAGAAATGTCCCTATGGGGGAGGGGAGACGGGGGGACTTGACGCACAGTTTCAAAATGGTGACCTTTGAAAAACATTTACATATGAGATGAGCTTGAAGATTGTGGAAGTCGGTGTGGCGGGGTGGATGGAGGCGGCAGAGCAAAGCTCCGTCAGAGCTTTGAACTGATGCAGGAAAAGCTCTCATGCCTTAATAAGCATGACTGTCTGTAAACAGATTCAACATTTGCTGACCTCCTGGCATACTCAAATCCAGGCCTGCATGACATGGCTTTAATTATCCACTCCCTCTCCAGATTTCTATTTATTTATTTTTTTTGTCCCTTTGCAGCTCTGGTTGCCATATGGAGCTGAGCAGAGGAGCCCTGGCAGACGCAGGAGAAGTCCAACCCACCACGAGCTGTTCTGATTTAATCAACAGCTCTGGCTGGTACTTGTCCTGGCCTGCAGGAATCTGCTGTGCACCATCACACTGCTTTCACACACTCCTGATAGTAGGGCATTTGTTAGGTGTAAGCATCTGGTGGTCATCCTCATCAGAGAGAGGACAGTGACGCTGAGGGACACTGTTAATGGATCAGAGCAGGGTAACCCCGGTTCAGAGCCCTGACTCTGAAGGAGGGGATTCACTTAGGGATCTGGCATTTTAAAGACAATCGATAAACAATTAAGTCTTCAAACTAACTTTTCTACACAACTATAAACGTATAAATAAACATTGATATATATTTTGCTTTCATTCTTGTCTGCTAGAGATGGAGCTGCCATGCAAGACCAAAGAGAAAACTCATGTATGGAGGTGAAGGCAAACATGGAGAAGACAGGAGGAGGTGGAAACCAATGGTCGGCAGTGGTAACCCCCATCAGGAGCAGCTGAAAGAAAAGCAATCCATGAAGA
Organism: Atherina boyeri; assembly: GCA_029874935.1. NCBI lineage: Eukaryota > Metazoa > Chordata > Actinopteri > Atheriniformes > Atherinidae > Atherina > Atherina boyeri. The sequence goes on from JAPMNP010630115.1 coordinate 6,435, forward strand.
GTTTATCCCAGTTATTTGGAATAAAGATGTTGAAAAACTAGATCTCATGGTTAGATATGAGTCGGGTGAAAGAAGGTGAAAACGCCACAGAGTGATTTGAAACTGATCCCACATCACACTTAACTATCTTCTGACTCAGTAACTCAAAACATGTATTATTCATTTGTTTTTGTGACTACAACAACAAACCTTTTGTGACATTTTCCTGCAAGTGACCAAGCGAGAGGTAAAACAAACAGATGGAGCGCCTGCACCTCTGACCGGCTGCTTGGCTCTGGACATCAGCTCCCGTTGGAGATATCATTGGGATGTTTGGCTGAGCGAAATAAATACGACTAACACGAATTTAACTGAGTCAGTGTTTGCGACACTACACAAGTTTCCTCAAGACATTTAGTGAAATGGGATCAAACACAAAGACACGAACACAACACAGTGACCGTGGTGCGAGTGACCGTGGCCTCGGTCTCCTCCGGAGTCACTCACACTCACTCACTGTTCATCGGCATCGCGGCGTGAATACACCGCCTCAACACCCAAGTCTGTCCAGTGTGTTTCCTGAGCACACACTGCCATGCACATGTGCGTGCGCAAGTCTGTCTTATGAGTCCGGGGAAAGAGTCGTCAGATGGTGGAGGGTGCGTGGCAGTCCCGTAGTGAAGGGAGGAGGAGGAGGAGGAGGAGAGCTTTAGTTGTTCTGAAGGCAGTCGAGATCCACTGAACAGCAAACGTTCCCATTCTGTACAAAAAAAAAAGAGACAAAATGCTGTAAGTTGCAACATTATAAAGGTTAAGAGCCTGAATCATGAATCCCTGTTCCGAACGTTATCGCTGCGTTGGCTACAGCATTTCTGAGCAAAGTTCAATGTAACACCTGTAAGATGAAGATAAATGTATTCTGAAGCGACTGACTGTTGGGACCGAAAACACTCGGTCAGTGTTGCTGTAATCTTGTCAACAGTGGAGACAAAGGTGACATGTCCTCGGCTGCCTGCCCCCCATGCTGATACTTTTAACTCCTTAAAGGGACACACAACCATATCGGCAAATATGCTCATTTTCCACCTCCCCTCGAGTTAAACAATTGAGTTGTACCTTTCCCTTGTTCATCCAACCGTTCTCTGAGTCTAAACTCAGACTTTGTAGCTTTAGCTTAGCATAAATCATTGAATCGGATTAGACCGTTAGCATCTAATGCTAGGTGCTAACGGTCTAATCTGATTCAATGATTCATGCTAAACTAAAGCCACAAATGAGGTTGCCAGACTCAGAACGGCTGGACAAACAGGGGAAAGGTAAAACTCAATTGTTTAACTTGAGGGGAGGTGGAAAATTAGCATATTTGCCCACATGGTGGTGTGTCCCTACATGTCATACAAAAGACTATTACATAGATTATTGCTTAAGAGGTTAACAGAGATATATGCATTTGAAAAAACACCACTCTCAGTGTTCGAGATATATTGTTAAATGTTATGGTTGTCCGTCGAACTGCTGCAACCCAAACCATTCGCTGTTCCTGTGTCAGATATTTTTCAACCCCCTTCTTCCTCCAAGCAGGGAAGTGGTGAAAAATAACTCCTGTTCTCTTCTCCCCTTTTGTATGATGCGAGGCGCTGGAGCGCCTCGTAATACAGCAACGCAAAACCAATTTTTTGTAAAAAAATGTTCAACAAAATGGACATGAACCAATTACAATAGGATACAAACAGAAGCTGTCCTAGATGCCAACATGGCGGAGATCTCCCATGGTGCACCGCTGATGACATATTTTTTCCATTCCCTATATCTGCTGAATCTGAGTCAGGACATTCCACAAGATGAACGCGTTTTTTGGCGTTCGTCTGGTGTTCGTCTGGCGTTTTTTTTGTTTTTTTTACGTTTTTTTGGCTTTTTTTTGTTGTTTTTGGTGTTTTTTTGGCATGTTTTTGGAGTTTTTTTAACTACAGGTGTAGACTACAGGTAGAGACTTCTTCAGACGAATATTCCATTCTGAGCAGTTACAGTTAGCCAACGGGAGGCTGATGACCAACCTGTGTGAAGCAAGCTGCATGTTACGGTTCATTTTTGTTTTATTTGTACAGTGGCTGCCAACTGCCAGACTGGTATTAAAGAACAACCAGCAGCTGTTTTGGTCTAAGTTTCTTCTTCAGCATTGCAGACACGAACACAGATTATACAGAGATTCACGGTTGTGGACTTGATCAGGAGCAATATTACAGGCCAGCAGACGCACCCATTTCAAATGTAAAGCTCTTAACAGAAGTTCATTAATTGCATCCTGTCTTCTCTGAGCTCGCTCCAGCTAGTAAAAGTAAATCCAATGTTGACTTTAGTTCTAATCTTGTGCTGTCCCTATCTCTCTTTTTTCCTTGATTCCTCTGATAATGTCCTCCTTGGTTTCTTTGCTGAGTCAGCCACGTTGTGCATTCAAAATGACCAGGGTGCTGATATCCAGTTGCTAGTGTGTGACACTGTGGCATAAAGCAAAATGCTGCTTTAAAGGGATGCGCTGGGACAGAAGGAAAAGTTGTGAAGTTCTGTATCTCAGCTCCAAAACATTGCAGGGCAATGATGGCTTTGGGCATATACATAATAAATGTCAGAATGCCATCAAAACAAGTCTTAGGGTCAGGAAGTGATAAAGTGCTACTTAGAGAAAAATGATACCCAAAAGATTTATACCCTTACACACCAAGTCAGCAATCCTCCATCAGGCACATCTGTTGTGATCTCAGAGTGAAATATCCATGTTGTTGGATTTTCACGTCTTTTTTAGCTGATTTAAAGTCCGTTTACATGCACACCAGAAAATCTGATCATTGCCTAATTTTCGGAGTCATCAGATAATTCAAATTATTATATAGACAGCATAATCTGTTATGCTCTATCACATTATAGCAGTTATGATATTTCGGATTTATTTATTTTTGCTATATCTGAACATATGCAAAAAGACTTTCGCTTCACATCTTTTCAACATGTTATGTTAAAAAGACGAAGTAACATAGTCTCAAGGTGAGCAGAAAAAAGAAAAACAAGATGGCGTGCTGCTATGGTTAGTCGAAGTATAAACAAAGTAGAGCAATCACATATAGACTATTTTGCAGCTTATTTGCTCCTACAATGACAACCAACACTATGGGCCTGATTTACTTAGATCTCCAATGAAGAGCGCTAGATTATGTGCGGCGCAAACAGATTGCATGCACTGTGTTCATACTTTGCGGGTGATCAACTAAGATTGCTTATGTAATTGATAACAGGTGCAAACATTAGTATTTAAATTAAGATTTTGTGTGCGCTATGGTTTTGCCATGGAGAGTTTAGAAGGAGAGCAGGAAATTCTCAAACTATGATATACTATGAAATATAGAAAAAAATAAATAAAAAAAATCTGCAGATTTTATGGGGTCATTGATAATGAGTTGCTGCCAGAACAAATCAAACAGCACTTGAAGATGGTCTGATATCTATAACACCTGAGGTGTGCGCTCTGTGACAACCCCCCTCATCCAGAAGCTGCAGCCATTTGTGCATAACATTGCACCAGGTAACACCTGCCGGTCAGGAGTGCTAAGTATAGGCACAAAACAGCCACCACAATCAATTTCATGTTTGATAAATCACATTACGAATGCAAGGCTGATTCATTTGCATATTCTCTTTTCAATATTTTGCACATTCTGGTAGAAACACCCATATTGCATATTCATCAAAGGAAAACACACTAAATGGATGCAGGCATTACTTTGCAATCCTTATTGCACCTGTTAGTAAATCTACTGCAACAACTTTTTGCTGGTGCAATCAAGTTTGCATACGTTTTAACACCTTTAGTGAATCAGGGCCTAAGAATGTGGTGCACCACCATGCTCAACAAACACTGGATGTTTTGAAAATGATAGGAAGTTACGTCACTAATATACGTACATACTCCGAAAGAAATCTGATAATCGACTCAAAAATATTGACACGTCTTTCGTCTCACATTTCAGAAGTGCGTGTGAGACTGATTAGTACAATGATCTGGATTCTTATGGTCATGTAGACTGGCTTATGTAGAATCAGAGCTGCCTAAGTCCTTGACGGATCTTACTCTGCACATCATCTGGAGGCAGCAGTGACGATGGAAAGTAAGGGTGGGAAAAAAATCGATTCACATAAGAATAGCAATTCTTTGTTTAACGAATTTTGTATTGATTTTTAAAATAAAAAAATTGATTTAAAATGTATTTATTCTTATTATTTTTTTCATAAACATGCATTCCAGACTTTGTATTATGCAGAAGCCGTTTATTTGGTCAAACAAATTTCATAGCTAGCTACCTAATTGAGGAGCACACAATGTCTTTGATAAAGGCACTTCCCAAAGAATTTAACTTAATAAATG
>JAPMNP010630226.1:5830-19726 GCA_029874935.1 Atherina boyeri
GATTAATTGCCAAGAAGAATTGTTACAACAAATAAATTATCCACCAAACACATTTCTTTGCTAAGTTTATAATATGTTATGCTAATATGATAAGTAAGTATACCCTTATTTTGTTTATATAGCACCTTTCACTGATTAAAAAAAAGCAGTGTTTTACAATACAAAACAATAACGCATAAAATACATGAAAGACATTTTTAAAAAAAAACTAAAACAACATATAAACACATGACCACAAATAGTCATAAAAACCCTCACCTAACTAATAGCTTGCTTGGATAAGAAAGCTTTTTAAAAGAATCAACAGTCTACATGTAAGTATCTTAAGAGAGAGGCATCACATTCCAGAGTTTGGGTGCCATAGCCTGAAAAGATTGTTACCCTCTGGTCCTAAAGTCCATACTGCAAGTAACCTGATGACCTGCAAATACAGGCAGGCTGAGTTGAAGCGCATAAGATCAGGGTCCTGATATCAATATATTTATCAATATATACAGTCTGCATGGTCCTGACCATGCAGAGTTCTAAAAGTAAGGACCAGAATTTTAAAATGAATTAAAAATAGATGGGTAACCAGGAGAGAGATGTCAAAGCAAAGTAATATGTAACCTTTTAGGGAGCGTAAGATAAAGCCAAGCAGATGCATTCTGTACAGATGGTCTTTTTTTTTATTTAAACAAGTAAAAAGCCTGTTCATTATCTACCATCTTAAGTTCAGTCCCTGACACCTGAGCCATCAGCTTTACAATGTTTATATATGCATGATATAGCCTCTGTGTAAAATGTAATGAGATTGCACTGAATGAGGCATCCTAGTACTTTTTGTAGTGTTAGAATATTGAAGGTAGTTTCAGTGCTGCAGATCACCATTACAGATTGTGTGGCTGTCTGTCGTTTTTTTGCCCCTTCCAGCTCACACATGGACCTACTGCCCCTCAGTCCTCCTGCATTGGAAAAAAATAACCATCATCCTTCACTCTGAAGGGGCTGAGAGCGATGCAGGTGGATCGTAAGTCTTCACACAAAACCCACAGTGAAGTCCTTCAGAGGGTTCTACACTAAAGTATCAGTGAATCAGATTTTATTTGTGTAGCATTTCCTTATACAAACTTAAAGCAGAACAAATTGTTTTGGAGTAAGAGAACAAAGAACAGTTGGAACAAAAAAAATAGTCGTTTTATTCCAGCTCCAACCTACCCCCATGCCCAAGCTACAAAAGAAAAATTCTGAAATAATCAATAGGTTTTGAAATCCTATTTTTGAATTCCTATCTAATTGACCAAAACTAAACATTTATTCCATTAACAGGCAATATTGAAGATAAGATAAAGATCAGACTATTTAACAATGACAAAATAATACATTGTTAAATAAACCAAATTCAGTTTGAGGCTAGACAAAATGCATGCTATAGTATGACACTGTGTACTTCCAGCTGAAATTCATGGATGAATAAACAACTAAAAGTGAGCTGAGGAGTTATCTTTATTTATATAATGTATCTTAATAATAAAATTTCTCATGACGTTTTTCAGCAATTCAGAAAAATTTGCATTCCCAACCACCCTGATCTCATTTGATTAATAATGAGTTACATAATCAGCCATGTCCGCATAAGCATAAGTCAACAAACCGTTTAACAATAAACCTGTCAGCTATATGCCTCACATGGAAAACCAGTAAAAGAGACATAAGTTTCTGTTTTACTTCAATGAAAGTAACGTGAACAATTTCATGTTATGGGCCCACTCTCTTTAAAGACAACTGAAAAACCCCTCTTGCAGCTGTTTCTCATTTTGCCACTGAGATGATTGGTTCAAGCTGTGGGGACAGTAATTCCATGGGGCTGGTTCACCTTTTTTGATAGAAATGTAAGCAAATGGTTCACTTGCGAATAAATAAAGACCTTAATGTGGGACATCAGAAGACAAAATGGGTGAAAATCAGTAAGATAATTTTAAAAGGTAACAATTTTCATTGTGTGACATCATTATTCTAAAATGAGCTCAAGTTTTTGGTTAAGTAAATGTATAGGTAGAAAGTACCACTTTAGTGTAAAGCAGGACTTTGGGTCAGTATTAAGACACATAGCTTTAAGCAAAACTGAAGCACTAAAATGTTTATAGCTATATAGGAAATCATGACCTGCTTTCATCCAATGCACTAAATAATTCATGCTTTAAAAAAAAGATTTTATTCTTGTTTAAAATGTACAATGTGTTTTTGTTCTCTACAAAACCTCTGGTAAAGTGTAGATTTAAAAAAAACAAAAGGTAGTGAGGATGTCAAGATGTGTCTGATCTTTGCATCAAGTCTGAGTATGAATAGAAAATATTACTCAATGACTTCAGGAAGTATTTTAAACTGTATAATACATCAATCCTTCAATCCTGTCCATTAAATGTCAAAATATATTCATAATATCAGGAAGTCATCGGAGTGACAGATTAAAATAAATCCAAGTAATTGCTAGCAGTTCTCTACACTTCTATCGAGCTTCCTTTATAAAATATGGTTAAAAATGTGCTATAGATGAACACTAAAAAAAGCCACACTGATGCACACAAAAACATTCTCAAATGGAGACAAATATAAACTGTGTACAGATTTTATTTCACAAAATAACAACCTCTGTAAAAAAAAAAAAAAAAGGAAAACAATAATTTCTTCCAATATAATGAGTTACCAACAGTATTTACAAACAGTGCACCTAACAATCATTGTAAAGACAGAAAAACTAATTCCATTTTAAACCTATAAAACTACTGTAGCAGCCTTTGGAAGAGAACTGCTACAAAATTTGGCACAGTGTTTTTTTAAAATCAACCAGGAATGGGCTGGTAATAACCAACTGGCCTTAAAAAAATAACGAACATTAGTTGTCACCTGAGTTTGGAATATCAATATATTAGCAGCTAAACTTTATCCGACCCCTTTCACACACAGAAAAATACACACAGAAATAAAATGTTGTATAAAAGTATAATGCTATGAAGGCACGTGCTAAGACAAAGAAGAGCGATTGCTGCAGAAGTCACAGAAAAGGGCGCTCGATCCTTTGTAATGAGTTGTTCAACCTATTTGACGGCTCTTTGATCATCTGTGAGGTTTCAGGCTCACAGCAGTGAGAATCAAGAGAAAAGCACTCTCTTCCTTTAAAGCAATTAGCCTTATAACACAGACATCTGACATCAGATGTGATGCTTTAACTGTGTCTCAAAAAACACATTTTTAAAAAATCTGGTTGCAGAGCAACCTCCAAGCATGTGATTATGATTCAAATAAAGTTAGATAAAATCATATACATTATATCTCAATCCTGAATCCAAATTAGTTAGCATTCACATAGCCTGCTGGACACAGAATCTCTTCACTCTAAAACACATAAAGGCAAATACGTGCTATAAAACTATACAAGATAAAATATACATGCATTAATAAAGCTTTATAGATGTATAAAAATACCTTATTTGTGTTTGATACCAATGTATTAATTTTCCATGGGAAGAAAAAGTCATTTAAACTGAACAAAGATTAAAAGTAATGTCAGTATGAGCAGCTATTTTGTTTCTGGTGGCTGTATTGTATGACACGTGGCGACTAAGAGACTGGCAGAGAATTAAAGAGCACCAAAAACTGTCTGACTACAGTTCAACACACTGTATGTGCTGTTAAACTTGTATTCAAGACATGAGGAGTAAGAAATAAAGAGAGAGCTGCCCTCCATTGCAACAAAAATGGGGTCTTTTCACCTAAAAGAAACCAACACGAGACCCTGCTTTGGCTCCGTGAACCTGTGAGATTCAGAGATAGGAGAAAAGGTGGGTGAAGATGAACACATCTACTTTGCTTTTACGCTTGCATGTGTCTGTGTGTGAATATGTGTGTGCGTTTACCTGTAGTGTTTGTTGGTGAGGTAGTCTATGACAGCAGGGCGGATGCGGGCCACTCCCCCCTGACTGTGGTTCCCTCTTCCTGTGATGACAGAGAGCTGAGGTTGACAGAGACCCTGTTCACAATCTGCACACAAAGAGGCCAAAGAGGTAGAAAAAAAGAATACAGTTAACAACAGCATGTCTTTATGATGATGTGTCATAAAAAGGTGTTCATGTTACAAGAGGCAGATTTAATGTCCTTTGTGCAGCTGCAGCCTTTATATTTTTCTATTTAGTTCAAACTTGTGCTGAGATTAAATCTTACCAGGTCCTGTCTAATAAGGCCCAAGTCTTGATTTAAGTTAATAATACTAATAATACTAATAATAACTTAATCTATTCCACTTGGGAAACTGACCTCTTCAATTTACCCATATTTTAATTACATTAGNAGAGCAGTGGGCTGCCATATTGCGGTGCCTGAGGAGCAGTTGGGGGTTAAGGATGTTGCTCAGGGACCCCCAGTGGTTCACCACAGTTGCTTGTCTGGGGACTTGAGCCTGGCGCCCTCCAGCCCAAGGTCCACCTCTCTAACCACTGAGCTTTGTGGTTAACTGCCAAGAGGACAACACTGAGTGGTGTGTGTCTGAAAGGGGCTATTTGTTGTGCATGCAGTACCTGCGGTTTTGTCTTCTAAGACCTGAGCCAGATGCTCCAGGGCCTCATCTACATGCAGCCCGTGGAGGTCCAGTATATTTCTGGGCAGCAGCGATGAGTTGACCCTGTTGAAAATCTGAACTGCTGCACGGTGATTGGCTTCACGCATCCGCTGACCATGCAGGTGTCCCTAAAAGAAGACAATATGGGAAGGGAAAGGGAGAACTTGAATAATATACAGCAAAATAAAAACCTGAGACTGTCCCTTTAACCAATTGACCAATACACTAGCAAACAGAATATGAAGTAAAATGATTCCTCTTTATTCCTTCACCTGCTGTGCATAAAATGAGGCTACTTCTTTCCGTCCTTGTTTGTAGGCTTCTGCAGCTTTCGCAAAACTCTCAAGCTGTCGCCTCCTCTGAAGGCTGGCCTCGGCCCTGAAGTCTTCGTACTCTGGGTCCTCTGTGTCCTGATAGTTGGGTACTAATTCCAGGGGCTTATGCCTCTAATAGATTAAAGCAACCGACAGATAATTAGGAGAAAGGCGAGTGATTAGACAAGGATGGGTTTTATATAACATAATTTGGCAATATAACGACAAAATGTACTATGAAAACAACCTGTTCCACTGTTAAAAATGATAGATGTGAATACACATTACACATGTTCATCTGTTTGTTTGATCCACTGCCCATCTTGTTAATACCTTTTCTCTTTCCTTGCTGGCTGTTCTGTGGTGGTCAGTCCGAGGAGCCTCTGGAGCAATGACCGTCTTCACTGGTTCCTCAACCAGGAGAGAGCGAAGAAACAACTCTGTCTGGGTCAGGCTATAACTACACAAAAATAAAAATATACCCATTTACAGTCTAGGAAGGACAAAAATGGAATAAACATACATAAATAAAAGCAATACAGAGTCTTCCAGCTGCTTGGTCTAAGAAAAAACAGGGATTATATTTCATTTTTTTTATGGGATATATATAATAAGGACATTACAAGTCAAAAGTTTGGACACACTCTCAATTAGATTTAATGGAAAAGTGTGTCCAAACTTACTGCTAGTGTAATAGTGCGTAGAAATAACGGATCTTTCTAAAATAAGTGGCACTGAAAAGAAAATACTTTTACTTCTACAAAAGAAAACAATTAATACACCCAACACTTGGAAAAAGCCTCTTTGTCCCTCTGAATCAAGAACTCGGTTTCTTTTAGAATCTCACAGCAATGCCCGAGAGGTGAGGTGGAGATAGATATTTGATTTCTTTCAGTTTTGGGTGGCATTAACACCAATTATGCGAGTGTAAAATAACCTGCAAGAAGCTCTGCCATAATTAATACGCTCAAGTGACATTTATTTCTTCATGTAATTTTATCTTCTGCTTTTCTTCTGTTTTTTGCTCATTTCACTGCAGAGAGCCAACACGTCACTCACTAGCAACAACACATTTGTTTTTGTTTGTTTAAATGAAGTTAAACAAGTGTGTTCTCATAATAATTTTCTGGCAACATTTTGTTCTGGATTTTAGTGCTTTCTTTCAGGAAAAAGATTATTCGTTTGTGCTGTTCTTACACATCCTGCAATGTAAACAGCAGCCCGACAAAATGTTGACTTGCATTTGCACAGTTTCCCAGTGGAAAAATGTTTGATTTCCCTTGATTACATGATGATGATCACAATCAAAGCAGACACTATCTGAGCTGTTCTCTTACTTGTGGTCTCTGAAGATGTCCTGGAGAAAATGTCTGTCGATGGTGGGGAAGAGGGAGAACAGCTGCTTCTCTTTTAACAGCGTGGCTCCATCCCGCCGGTCCAGGTCAACACGACTTTGTCTGGTCTAAAAGACAGTAAGTGAGATGTAGGTTAGGATACATAAAGGGAGAAGAATGAAGAGTTTATGTGACAGAAAATACCAACATTTTTCTCCAAGGTGTGGTCTTACTTTCTGTACGTTCTCCTGCAGGGCTTGTTCTTCTTTTATAATGTCCCTGAGAGAGACATGTGGACGGGACACATTCCAGTGGTCCATGAACGGCATCGAACCAGAGGTCTCTGCCTGGGTAGCCAGTGGCATGTTCCCGTCTTTACTAATCAGGAGATTTGCTGGTTGAATCCAGTCTCGCGGCCAATGTGAATCATCCCGCTGAGCTGAACCTAAAACATTCAGAGAATGTTTCATTTAAATGTTGTGTAACAAAACCATTTTCAGTCTGTCAAGTATTTAAACATGTAAATGGAAAAAAAAGAAAAAAAAAAGGTATTTAAACATGTATGGCTATGTGTTTAACATATATTACACTATAGGCACTGACATACAGAAGTGGGTTTGTGTGTGTATTGCAACACAGAATCAATCATATGCAGAGCAAATGTATGCTGTTGCACATGGGTTTCTACTTGGATTATGTTTGTTTGTGTGTGTGTGTGTGTGTGTGTGTGTGTCACCACTCACTTTCCTGGAGCAAGTGAAAAGAAAGAGCAGCCTGTCTTTGCCTTTCCTGAAAAACAATGTTTATATCCAGATGAAACCACACAGACACCTTGCAATAGTAGCATCACAAGTAAACACAGTATCGCTGGATAGAAGNAGATTACCTGGATAGTTTCCTTCCACTTCTGGTGAAGCAGTTTAGCCAGATTCAGGTCCATCTGCACAGCAAAGTCATCAGTGGAGCATGTACCTGAGTATAATTATCAAGCAAGACAGATTTCTTAGTTAGCCATTTTACTGCCACATGGTGGAAACAATGACATATTTTGTTTATTTTAAATCTGATTTTCTTTAATTTGCCACTTCTAGCTGCCACAGCATACTCCCTCTCCATTACTACAGTGGTTGTTTGCCTTCTTTAGTTCTGGCAAAACTGCTGTCAGTGCATCATGGGTAAAAACTTAAATGTAGTTAAACTACTACTTTTTCTTTTACATCTGCTCCCTCTAAGGCCAATAATTAGTAAGTACAGAGATACATTGTATCTTACCACTTTTTTGCTGGCGATATCCAACTGTACTGCTCCTTTATGCACACAGAGTTCTACAAATTATCGGCATAAACATTGCTTGTCTAACATCAAGCAGTGGTAAAGTCATAATAACTTAAAACTGAACTATAAAAAAATGGAAATCTTGATTGTTGTCCCCAACAGTGTCATCCCTCATATATAACAGCACCTAGGTCTTTTAGCCACTTCCGTCCAGCCTTGTAAGCAAAACGGAGGTGTTCTATTTGGACTCAGCAATGTCCCTGGAGCATCACAGTAAATAGTTAACAAAAAACAGTTTCCATCATCGGTGATATTTCTAAATAGAAACTTCTTGTGACCATGGCTGAACTGGAGATGATCGTCCATGCTTTTATATGTTCACATCTGGATTATTGCACCAGTATTTTGACCGGCTTTAAGGAGGAGCAGCTAAACTGCCTTCAAGTTGTAAAGAATTCTGCTGCAAGGGTTTTAACTGGGACAGACAAATGGACCCATATTACACCTGTTTTAGCCTGCCTTTACTAATTACCAGTAAACTTTACAACATATTTTAAAATTTTGACCTTAACTGCGTGATCAAGCTCCTTCTGATATATGTGACCTGTTACAGATCTACTCCCCGACACACAGTGTGAGGTCAGAAGGCCAGATGCTACTCGTGGTCCCAAAAACTTGTTTCAAGACTCGAGATGATTGCTCTTTTGAGGTGGTGGCATCAAGGTTGTGGAACGCTCTTCCTCTTTCCATGTACTGCATAGACATGGCTGATTTAATTATAAAGCACCTAAAGATGTGGCTTTTTGTTAAAACTATTAGCTTTATTTCCATTTTATTATGCTTTTGCTCACAACATATTTCTTAAAATGTTTTCCCCCTGTATTTTATGTAGTTTCATTTGTATTGTTCTGTGTAGCACTTTGTGAATCCATGACTGTGAAAGGCGCTATAACAATTAATCTTATTTATTATCATAAACAGGGAAAACTACTTGGTACTTATAGACTTGATCAGATTTTCATGAATTTGTCTTGTAATGGTTTTAATGTAACATAGAAGGCATCCCACACTAGCCTTGCACAGATCATCTTTTTAGGATTAGATATACTTCTTAAAATGTATTTTTCATTGTGTACCCTGAGTGTTGGTTACCTGGGTCTACTCCGACAGGACCGAACAGCTCGGCTAACTGAAGCGCCAGCTCGGTGGGTAGTTTCAGCTCCACGGTCTGAATGTCCAGGTGTCGGCTCTTAATTTTCTTTTTCCTCTGCTTTTCTTCTCTCTCGATCTCTTCCAGTTCAGCCTGCAGCAGCCGATTGATTTCATCCATGCTGGCCATGTCGTCCTCAAACTCAACCCTAGACTCTTCAATTATTACAGCATTATCAAAGCTCCCGCTCCAAGCACCGTCTCCCAGCCCCGATATTCCTTTGTGGTCAATGTTGTCACTTTGCTCTGATTTCACTGCTTTAGGGAGACAAACTTCTGTTTGAGGAGATTTTTCGGCAGCTGGAGTTGCATCTGATTGGTCCTGGTTTGTAACTGGAACAGATGCAACACTAAAACTTGATCCATCTGCGTTGTGGGCACCCTCTTTTGACTCATTAACTGCCCCACAGGTTGACCTCTGGGCTTCCTCCTCAGTCTCACTTTGCTCTCCCTTTGGCCAGTCTTCATGTTGATGTTCATCTAATTCATCGGGAGTTTCGTAGCTTTCTGCAACCTCGTGGAAATCTCCACGCACACCAGATGTATGGTCTTCATCGGCCGCACCGATTTCCTCGACATCGTCATCTATAAAGAACCTTTCTCCAGAGTCCAGTAGCAGATTGGTGGTCCATTCTAAGTCCTGGTGGCATTTGTCATATAAATCCTCTAATGTATCAAAGCTAACTAGCTTAAAATGACAGCTGAGAATGCGCAGGCTCTCGACTCGGTCTTGAGTTACCCCAAGGTCTTTCTCCTCCACATGTGTCCCTTTCTCATGCACAACACGGTAAGGTACAACTGAGTGGCCAGACAGGTCTACAGCAACTGCAGCAGAAACTGTAGAGGAGGGCTCTGGCACAAACCGAGAGGACTCACCATACAACACTGTGATGTCACTGGAGATGTTTGCATCATCACAATTGTCCTGATGATTGAGACGCCAAAGAGAGGCAAAGTCTTGAGGTTCAGTCTGAGTGAAGCAGCCCGTTTCCACCCGAGCAGCAGGATTGGGAGGCAGGTGTGCTTCAGAACTGGACTCTATAGACGAGTCAAATTTTGTTTTAAGTTCTAAATTAGTGTCACAATTGGGGTCAAATACAGTTGGAACATTTGAGTTAACACTAATTTCAGTAACATCACTGTTTTCAGCTGTGGGATTTGGACAGTCCAGATTGGTGGATGAAGAAGTGGGGCAGTTTTGAGTGAAGGTGAGAGCCAGCTTGCACAGCTTCCCTGATCTCCGACCCTGATGGTGCTTCCTTTCCTGGCTGCCTCCACCACTTTCTGTTTCCACCAAGCTCTCACATGCTGGACTCTGACATGTTTCAATACTGACGCTCCCATCAGCCTCAGGTCCAACCTCTCTGGTATTTTCTGAGCTGTAATCCAAATCCACACTAACTTTGTCTTTGATATCGAGACTTTCAACTACATCGGAGTTAACATTGGAAGATATCAAATCCTCCAATGAAGTTTCTTGTCCAATTTCTGACACAGCAGCATCTCTTTCAGGGGCACCACTTGCTCCATTTTCCATTTTAACTTCCTCCGAATCATCAGCTCTTAGTTCCCTAACGATACAAGAGTCTGCTGCCTTCCAGTTTAACACACAGTCAGGTAATTCACCTTTGCTGTTGTTAGCACTGTTCTGCTGTTTTTCTTCACTGCTAGAGTTCTGAAACATGCTATCCACATCATGCTCTTCTCCTGAGCTCGGAGAAAGTTGGCGTGAGCCAGAAGAGCTGGTCTGAACTGGGGCTACACTGGTCTGAATCAGATCGAGAAGCTTCTGAAACTCAGTAACATCAGCATCCGACGATACACACTTAGTTTTTTCCTCATCACTGATTCTTCCCTCAGTTTCTCTGTGCCCTTCTCTTTTCCTCGCCTGGCGCTGCTTTAGAGACCCTTCAGAAGGCCAATCGCCCACAAAATTTAACATCTTGGAAAACTCCTCCTCCTCCCTGCACCTCACCATCTCAACTGCTTCTGCTTCTTCATCCTTTGGCTTTTCTTTGTTTGGTTGATTTGAGTCTTTCATCAGATCTGTAGGATCCACCCCGTCAACACCAGACCTCCTGCTTGGTCTTTCTCTCCTCACTCTCTGTCTTATCGATTCAGAGTAATCCACATGGATTTCCTCCCCAGAGTGATCTTCATTTATCACAGATTCCACAACACAGTCTGGGATTCTCTGGTCCTCCATTGGGTGGTTCAGCTCTAATTGAGTGTCCAGCTCAGAATCCAGTTCACCCAAATCAATATCATCATCTAAATAAATATCAGGGTTGCTGGTATGGCTTTCTATGAGCTGAAGATTGAGCAGCTCAGTGGATTTGTGGGTACAGTCTTCTTGCATTGCAACCTCTCCAGAGCAACCAAATGATGACACATCAGGGAGGGAGGAAAAGAGCTGAGGATGGGATTTTTTACATCCCTCAGTCAATGCTGGCTGACACACAAGGTCAGGTCCTGGGGTTTTAGAAGACACCGATCTACAGAAAAAAAAAAGACATAATTGGAACCTTAAAATTATCATAGTTGCACAACATAAAAACTGATATAAATCAGGTTGGGGTCATATCTGTTCACTTGGTGAGCATCAAAAACATACTTATTTTAAAGCACAATTACTTTTGTCTTTTAACACCTTGTAATATTTAGCCGATACAAAAACACAAGTAATATTTTTATGTTTTTTGCTTTAGGACAATATGGCAATAAATACATATCTGGTACCAAAATAAATGCAAATCTATGACAAAATTAAACCCTAAATCTCTGTGTTTGCGAACACCATAAAACATACAACACTCAAATTAATAATTTAGCCTATTTAAATCATATTTAAGTAATTTAGCCATTTGGGATACTAACTCACTATGCTTTCCACTAGAATAACATCCAGGATAGTTTTTTTCTTCCAATACAATGATAGAAATGGGCTTCCATAAAAATAACAAACACTTAAAATAACACTCACTGTAAGCTTTTGTTCTCCAGAAGAAGGCGTTGTTTATACTCAGGCATGTTTGAGCCCATGATGGACTGGACTGTGACAAAGCGCTCATATCCATTCAGCATGCGGCGGATAGTTTCCACCGGTATATTATGTGTGCTGAGTCTGCACAGTAACATACATTCAAAAGTGAGATACATGAAACTATCCCAAACAGCACCTTTTGCTCATTTTGCACAGATACATATGTGAATAAATATATATAACATCATATTATTCCTCGTCCTCTCTCACCTCTCCAGTTCTCTGGGCTTATTCTTCCACCAAGTATCCGGCTCTTTGAAAAGCACCTTGTATCCATGTTTCAGTGCCTAGGACAGATAGGGAACTGGTCATTTTCTATAGTTCACGACTAAATTAAACATTTTATAGAATACATCCAAGCATTTGTTGCAGTTAGTCCTTAAATCTAACAAATACCAAATTTTCTTCCATAATGAATTTGGTCTGCGTGTTTAAAAATGGCAATCTAAAGAATAAGGGTATTTCAACAGGCTTAGTTCCTTTTCAGTGTATGGACTTATATAGACCTGAGCGACGTAAGGTTTCATCTCCCAGCCCTGCATGTTGGTGTTATCAATGATGATGGGATTGGCACCCCTGTTGAAAGCTTCCTTGGCTGTGGGATGAGGTTGACATGAAAGAAACAGCAGATGACAAAAAAAAAGTTTTATGTCCAACTAAAAACTTAAAGTAAAGCCTGACTGATTGATTACAGAGAAAAAAAAAGGTCCTGAAAGGTCATAGGATTTCACTTGTTACTGCTGCCCTATCTCAGCAATCAGCAATGTGTGTGTGTGTGTGTGTTGTTCACCTCGTTTATGGTTCCACTCATGGGCCTCGCCAAGCACCATGGGGTCAAACTCGTATTTTCCGTTGCGGGTAAAATAGTCATCAGTGCTCAGTATAACCCCACCTGGGTTATGCTCCAACAAGGCTCTGCAGGCACACACATGAAGGCAACGTTCAGGTCATGTGACATAGTTTGCATTGGCTGCAGCACAAAGTCCACAGATCTCATGTTTCTAAATGTATGACTTGATTGAATACTCCTTCGGTCAGTCCATTTTATATCTAAATAAAATGATAAACCAATCACTGCTTTGGTTTGAAAAAATATTACATTTCAATGTAAACACGGATTGCTGAATTCAAAATTATGACTGAGTACTGGAGCCATTGTAGGTAAAAATATTCACTGAGTAAGAGGGATTATTAAAAAAAGACATCTTTTGGGTTTGATTAATTTTCAAGACTATATTTTTCCTAATAGGGAGATTCTTATTATTAATAGCCTCGATTTACAAAATGAACATATTTTGATAATATGTGTAAAGTATTACACGTAACATCTGTTGCAAAATGGCATTGGTCCAGCCTTAAGAAATTCTGTCATGTGGTTTCTTGATATTATGAATGAATGAACTTTTTTTTTTTTGCTTTAAGAGGCAACCTTCTTAGACTAAAATGGGTCCAAGAAAGTACCAGCAGAAAGGTAAGAAACAACTTAGAATTGTTGCATGCTGTACTAATCTAGCTACAGTTCCTATACAAACTGAATGCTATATGATAGAATCAGAAGCCCTAAATTGTTTGGCACAATAACCCTTCCTAGACTGATGGACGAGAACATATAGTATATTCAACTGATATTATATAACCTTAAGTTTCAGTCTGGATAAAGAACAGATACATTTTCTCATGTCCTCATAAATATAACTTTAGAAGGTGTACTTTCTTTTTCATGACTGTGCTCATCATTTCACACTTAAGTTATAAAGTCCTTTAATGGTAAAAGCAAAGAGATGGAAGAGATGAAGAAAAAGAGATGGGAGATTATAGATAAAACTAAAGTAAAATGACCCAAACTCTGCACTGTCTGATGATTTTTAAAAACAAGGGAATTTTCTTTTTTTTTTAATATCTCTAAGCTGTAAGTGATAAGGACAATAAAATGAAAAATCATATAATTATATATATATATATATATATATATATATAAAATATTGTATATATATATATATAATATTATATATATATATATATAATATTGTATATATATATATATATAATATTATATATATATATACACACATACATACACACACACACACATATATATATAATATTATATATATATATATATAATAT
>JAPMNP010630228.1:2221-12831 GCA_029874935.1 Atherina boyeri
CTGTGCAGAAGAGATAACTGCTTTAGCTCTTCACTTTGCCCTCCCAGGAGCACAGCTTTTGATTGACACATGCTAACAAGCTAAGGTGTTCTACAGGGGCACCGGCAGGAAAAGTAATGCTAATGGAAGTTAACCAGGGAATTCTCCCACAGCCCCCGATTCATGACAAGCGGCTGGGGAACAGCATGTGCCTCAGATTTTCAGAGCATTTACAAAAAATGGAAGCTCACGAGGTGTTAAATTAATTCCCACAAAAGCCCCTTTCTGTCATAAAACAGGAAGAAAATGTAACTGCATCTTACCCCCCCCTCCCCAAAATTTTACTACTGTACATTTTTAAAAAATGGAGCAGAGGTACCCAACAAAAGCAGGATGAGTGCGGATCGCAGATAAATACATATTAAGGAAAGGCTTGAAATGAAAGGTCATTGCTGGAAGAGAGGAAAACTTCTTCACATGGCGAGTGTTTGAGCTGATTTGAGGCATGAAAATATGTCTGTCAGCGAATCAACGGCCGTGACTGCATCTATTCAGAGCGAGTGTGTCATGTGATTGAACTAACAAATTCCTTCTGGATGACCATGAACAAAGGGGAGACACTCACAAGATGCACACAGACTGTAACTAATTACATAAACTGTGGATGGAGGGGCCGTTTCGGCGAGATGGGTGTTACGGCCAAGTACTCCTGACAGCGAGTTCAAAGCTTTTGTTTAATGGACGTAAAGTGCAATTAATTCTTGGATATTAAGTTGCTATTGTTTATTATCGTTGGCAGCAAAGTGACCACAAGCACTTGAAGAAGGCTGTTTACTGCATACTTATTCTTTTAAGTACAGTGAGGAGCCAAAGAGGGCGGCCTAATGCTCTGTGTTGCCCTCACTGTAAATGATAGGAGACACTGGTCTTACTGGTCCACAGGAGATGCTGGCAGTTTTAGAGATTATAGCGCAGATGTCTGAGAAATGGCTTGAAAACATGCAAAAACACGAGTTTTAGCATTCCCTAAAAAGAGGAATGTAATCATCTTGCCATGTTATTAAAAAGTAAAAAAATGCAACCTTCTTGAAGGAGAAGGCTCGGCAGGTAATGGTACATCTGTAGCACTTTGGTAAGATATTAACAGATTAAATACAGAGTCATGCAATCAAACCCAGTTTTATTTGGCTGATAGCCCCGAATCATAGATATTATGTCTGTTATCTCTTCTAAAACCTGAAGTCCCCCAATTTGAAGGACTTTGAGAGCAGATGGTGCCAATCTGTGCCAAAATGGCCATTTTGGAGACCTCATCTGAACCGTCTGTACTACAACCTCTAATTTTGCTCTGCTTCACTTTATCAGAGTTGTCCTTTGCAAAGATAATGTTCACATATTATTAATATTGTACTTTGATTTGATAAAGGTTTAGAGCTTAAGTTGCATCAGCCAATCCACTTTATCATTCTTTATCATTATAAAATCATGTGGTTGCCGATGAGCTATACATGTAAAATATAAGCGTTGAACACATAAAGACATTCGACACACAGCCAGACATTCTGCACTTCAAAAGATGTTAAAAACATATTTACAAAGGAGATCTAAAATCTACAACACAGTAATCATAATTAAAAGACTAAAATACTCTAAAAGCAATGAAAATATTAAGATACACTAGACAAAATTACAAGACTAAAAACAATTAAAAAAAAAAATACATTCAAAGAAATTAAGAGGCTGTTCGGAGTAAAGATCTCTTTTAAACTGTGATTTAAAAGGGTCGGGGGGGCAGTTTGATCTGGGAGGGGTGCTTATTCTGAAGGAATATTCATATTCATCTTGAATGGAACTGTTTATTCTTTTGTTTTTAAGGCAGTCCTGTAACTTTTTTGCTATGTGCCATCTTTATCTATTATTCACTGATAACACATATATTTTGATAATTACACATCTTAACAGATCTCCAAGTGTTTCCTTTACTGTGACAACAAAAGGATGCATATATAGCTTTGGCTTTGCAGGAGCTCATATGGATGCAAATCAATCATTCAATCAAATGGATAAAAACGTATTTCTTTATGGATATGTTAGCGCTCAAAGGACTTCTTTTTGTTGGAAAAAAACAAACAACCTGCACCATTTTCAAAGGTTTCTGATCATGCTGGAGAGGCTGGCAAGGAGAAGCGACCTCACATATTTGGTTTTCAGGCTTTTTATGAGGATTTTGTCTATTTTTAGATAATTAAGGTGGCAGAGGTAAACGTTTCCATTTTTATTAGATTCATCTGAGGATAAAAGTGTTGAAATCTATGAAATTGTTTTCATATGGTAGGTTCTATTGAAACTCAGAAATCAACTTTCCAAAATGAATATTTTCTCTTTTCCAAGACTTTATTTAAAAAAAAAACACCAAAAAAAAAACCTATGAAATTCATCTATGTAAACTGACAAATAACAGTCATATTCCTAAAAAGATATTTTAATGTTATATCACTTGCTATTATTACAATATGTTGCCTCATTGGGTGATATACTTAACATGTGAAAGCTAATTAAAGCTAATTTACATTAAGATAGTTTTCTCTGACATGTAGCAGCTTCATATTCAGCGACGACTCGGCTATCTATTCACCAGTAAGAGATAAGGTAATACGAGAGCCTAGACTATCTGCCGTTCTATATCTAGGCTTTTTCCAGCGCTGCATTACCATACCATCAGGATGGCATTATCGCAGCATGCTTCTCATAATGTTAAATACACATAGTGCATGGAGGATGTGACCATTAATCAACTAAAACATCCAAAACTCTCATGTGGCTATTTAAAAACTGTAAATTGAGGCTTCACTTTATTTTTTAAAAAAAATCTTTTTTTGTATATAATCTGATGGACTTTGATTGTTTACGTACTGTATGCTTGATTGGTTCAAGACATCAACAAGTAATTTCCTTGGGTTTTATAATCACAGGATGACCAGCAGACAGCTGCTTTTTCCTTTTCTTGTTTATCCAGCTATTCTGGTTTGTGAAAAGGAATTGTTTACAAAACTACCATATGAATGGAAATGTGTAATAATACGCGTTTGTTTATTATCTGATCAGACAGACAGCATCCTCCTGCACCCAGAGTCAAACTGGTTTAAATAAAGCGATTGATGAACATGTATTAGTCCGCCTTTAGGCTTTGAGGGGTCTATTTCTGCTCAGACAGGGGAGGGTCACACCGGGAGAGACTAGACAGATCAGCATATGCCTGCTCCCTACTGGCCTCCATGCTAATTAAACATTAACGGATAGAAAAAGCCCTCTCCACACACACAATTAAACCCCATATCAGGACTAATTTCACCAATCAGTGCCATCTTTACTTCTCAGAGCAAATTGGGTATTAATCATTTTCTAGTGGAGTTTTTCCTGCCTCTAATTGTTGGAGATGACTCAGTCATTATCAGAAAGCCGGCGACTCTTATCAGTCATCTGGAGATTGTGCTCACAGAAATTTCCGCTTAATATGGTAATAAAATTTTAAAAGTGATGAGTCATGGTGTTGCAGTTTGGCTATTTCAAAAACGAACATCCTCACAAACCAACTGGAAATGAAGAAGAGATTAAATGAACTGGAAAAAGAACAGGATGAGAGTCTTTAAATATTTATTGCAAAGTATTGGTAGAAAAATCACACACTTATTTGACAGCATATTCATATCAAACTTTCAGCTCTGATATGTTAAAGGGGTAAAAAGTTTCATTTCATTTTTTATTAGCTGAAGGGAACACATAGAAGAAGCCATGAGGCTTTATGTGTTTCTTTAGATCAAGATTTAGACATAAACACAAAAATATCACAACAAATTCATCAATAACACAAAGAAATATGCAGTAAATGTAATGGCCTCATCCACATTATCAAAGGCAAAGACAAAGAAAAAGAAAAAAAAACCCAGCGTGATAGCAGGATGTAGCGGAAGTCCAAGCAACAAAACATCAAGGACTAGAAGACAAGAAGGGCAGTTACTTCCTTTTCCTGTTTGTCGACTTCCTGTTTCTCTTCGCTGTAGCTGGTCAAGGTGATCCCACCTTATCTCCTTCATTTTGATCAGCTTGTGCAAAATACAGGTCTGCACTTCTAAATGCTGGAATATACTTTGTTTTACACATTTGTTCTTAATTTAATTTCTACATGATAAAATCTCTTGTTATATATTTTGGCACACCTGAAAATATACACATTTAATCCCTCCTCCCTGAAAGAAGCCCAACTCCAACCCTCGTTTGTAAAGGCGCTGCCTTTAAACTGCTCCTATCATGGGGTTCTTCCGTCTGGGGTTGGGTTGGCTTTCATCTCTGTGGCGGTAGCGATCGGGGCTGGTGTAGCGGTCCCTGGCTGCGGGGTATCTCTCCGGGCTGGTGTAGCGGCCGGGGCTGGCCTGCCGGTAGCCGTCTCCTCTCCCTCCGACCCCTTCCTGGTAGTGCCGCCCCCTGTGAGCCGTGGTGGGAGACGGGGGGACGTCTTGCCTTAGCGCTGCGTGGTGCTTATGTGCTTGGTAGTAGCGAGGACTGCCGGGCGCCGGCTGGGATGGAGCGGATGACTGAGGGAGCGGCAAACGGCCGGCGTGGCTGGGGGCTGCAGGGTCCTGGAGGTGGCTGGGGTAGGGGGCTGCTTCTCTTGGCACAGGTCTGGAGTGAGTGGGGTAATCATATGGATCCCTCCTGAAAGATAAAGATGGTTGTCAGGGGAAAAATCTCAAATTGAAGATAAAAGTACAAACTAACGTAGATAGAGGCCTTACAGTACGGCTGATGAGAGTATTTAATACTGGTTTAAACTAGTTTAGAGTGGAGGACATGTCAGAGATTTGGCCCTCCCTCACAGTAAGCCTCCTTCTGTTATTCACTTTACGTGGCGAGGCTGTGGCCTTGGCAGGATCGAGCTGTGGGGGGGGACGGGGACGTGGATGGAGAGATGCCAAGAGATAACAGCAAATGCCTTGGTAAGCATATATGAGGCTGTGTGTGTGTGGAGGAATGTGTGTGTCCCAGGGGTGTGCAGTAACGAGGCAGCCAGCTGGAAGTCTCCGGTTCCCTCCCACTAGCTGTGGGTGATTAGGGGGCTAAACCCCTGGGTAAGGCGACACGGGGGCTTCGGAGAGAGAGAGAGAGAAAAAGTGAGAGTGAACGGGAGGAGAAAGGAAAAGGGAAGATGGCTCACCTTTCACTCACACTCAAATGTTTCCATCTACTTTTCTGCTTCCACAAAGAGAGAAAGTTTAGAAATGATAACTCCTGACTTCCTTAGTGGAGCGTTTTTGACCTCCTTTCATCGATGCCATGGCGGTTTTCTGACAGGTGCACTGTTGGAATGATGTCAAATTTGGTTGCAACAAGGAGTTACGACGGACAGATTATTTGCAGCCCAAACTATTTTAGTGCCGATTTAGAACTTGTTAATAATCCTGAACCAGTTCCTTGTGTTTCAGTAGGCAGAGAAGCAGCTCTTTGCCAGATAAAATAGCTCCAAAGTGGCACCAAATCAAAAAGAAATGCTTAAAATGGAGATTATGAGCATGCTTATGGTAAAATGAGCAGCCCAGAACTAGCACCTGCTTTCGGCTGGGTAGGAGAGGAGGAACGGCAGCCTCGTTCCATAATTACAGATATATGTTAGTTGGAGTGAACAGATTGGGCATCGTATCAGTTTCCTACAGTATATTCCAATAATATCAGTGCCTAGGAGGCAGGATTAGACAACTTTCCCTTTGCCAAGGAAAAGCTAAATAAAAACATATTCCCAACAAACTTTCTGATGATGGAAATGCTGAGTGAGGAAATGTGTAGTAAATGCTGTGCATCCATTAGTAGGAGGTAGTGGAGAGTTTGCAGACCTCTATCACGGATCACCGAGAAATTTGCATTTAATTATTTTTTTTTTACCCGTGTTAAACATGGGAAACCGGTTAACTTGAAACCTAAACTGTGCACGATTTCCATGCACGGTTGTAAGCTTCTTACACCAGGGACTTCAGCTACTCAGAGACCCTCAGAGGATTTCTGATGACTCTGCAGTAGTTGGATGTATGACAGAGGATGAAGAGGAATACAGAAGTGTGGAGGGCCACTTTGTTACGTGGAGGACTATAAATACCTTGGAGTGGTCACTGATAATAATCTGGACTTCACCAAACACACTGATGGCATTTACAGGAAGGGCTATTTCCTGAAGCGGCGGAGGTTGATCTACGTGTGCCGGGCGATGCTCAGGGTATTTCATGAGTGTTGCGGCTGTTCTTTACGCTGTTGTGTGCAGGTGGCTCAACAAGCTCGTCTGTGGAGCCAGTCGTGTTGTGGGTGGTGAGTCTGTCTCTGAGGGCGGTGTTGGAGAGGAGGGTGTCCAGTTAAGGGCCCTTCACACTCTCTCCACCTCTTTAGGAGCACAACGCAACAGGACATCCTTCCTTCCTGTGGCCATCAAGCTGTAGCTTAGATCGGAACATTTATCCGTTTGTAAATATTAGATTTATTTATTTGTTTATATTTGTCTATCACGTGTAGATTTTTTCTACTTAATTCGGCATCTTATCCTAGTTCTCACAGGCACTCTTATTTTTCTATGTTCTATCTATAATTATTTTATTAGTTGCATTTTAACTCTTGTTCTTCATTTGTACTATTTTAGGCTCTTTTGTCCCTTCTTACATTAATTGCACAGCACTTTGATCAGCTGTTGCGTTGTTTAGAAAATGCTTTAGAAATAAAATGGTGTGGTATTTCTTTTTTTCTCTTACTGTGTGCCACTGTGTTTAACTGTTTAAAGGAGCACTGCAATGCAACTCTTTCCTTTTATCCTTAATGCTTCATTTGGACCGTTTCCTCTTACTTTGATTAGGGAGGACTTCAGCTGCTTCACAGTTTTGGGGTGTTCTTTGGCATATTTTAGTTTCATGTTGCAGATTTTCAGGTTGGCATCACGCAGAGTAAGGTTTGGCATTTTCTTGTTCAAACAAACTAAATTGCAGCGCATGTTGCTTTAAAACTATTGTTCGGCGTCAATGGTGCCTTCAAAGACCAAGTTCCACATGCCATGAGCTCTAACGTTCCCTCATACCATCACGAACGCAGGCTTTTGAAATAGAAGCGGAAAACAAGCCGTTTAGACCTCCAACTCTTTAGCCTGTCTGGGCTTCCAAGTGATAAAACTAAGACGTGTCTGACTTCTGTCTAGATTATGGAAAATGAGTCCTCTGGATGGATAATATCCAAGACCAATCCAATAACAGACACCAATGATTTAAGTCCAACAGAGATTTAGACGTTTGCTTCCCACTCGTCAACAATGGCTCCCACTGTAGTTATTATACAGAAGCCTTGAGCTTAGCCTCTCCCTTGTTCTGTAATCGTATCCCTGCGTCTCCTCTGTCCGGTCCCCCGAGTCCAGCTCAGCACCTGTTGACTGGCCAATTAGAAAGACTCAGTCACCACAGATTAGGTAGCACACAGCTTGGTTGTGGGTTTGTGTCTGCAGACTTCCCTTAAGGATATTCACGGACTGTGGTGACGTGAACTTCTATATATGCATGTGTGTGTGTGTGTGTGTGTGTGTGTGTGTCGCACGTATCAGTATAGAGTGTTTTCTGAGGACTGGGAGGCCTGACCACCCAAACAGAGTGGTGGGTCAGGATACACAGGTGGTCCCACCGATGAACAGCACTGCCTCGTCAGTCAGCAGAGCTCCACGCCGACATGCACTGGCAAGACTTGAGATAAGCCATAAAATAGAGTGAAGAGGCAAAAAAAAGAGTAATGAGATTCCGTGTGAAATGAAGATGTGAAGTCAAAGTAAAAACGAAGAGACGACGAAGCAGGAGTGGAGAGAGCGGGCGAGAGAAAGAATGGCAAAGGTCAAACTCCTCATTAATCCAGATTAAATGGTGAAGGCCACCAGGGAGGAGGGATGGAGCGATGGAGGGGGGACACCTGGGTGCTCAACCTGACTCAGGGCCACCCAAACAGACAGGAACCTCAGTCTGCTTTCCCTTTCATCTCTCATCATCCGCCTCATTTTTCCCTCTCACCCATCATCAGTTTCCACATCTATTCCACTTGGATATTCATCTCTCTCTCCTCCTTTCTGCTCCACTCGTCTCTCCATCCCCCTCTGCAGCCTCTCTCCTTAATATCCGTTCATCTCCTCCCACACTCACTCTTAATGCTTCTATCCTCTGCATCTCATCAATTCTTCCCTCCTCGGTGTTCCAGGGCAAAGCAGTCACATGTCTATAAATCCCAGAGATGAGAGGCGATCCTGTAATGTAATGTCTCGTGCAAAAATTCAAAACTAGCATAAAAAACAAGGTATGACCGCTTCCTTTCTAAGGGCTTTCTGGATGAGTAAGTGTTAAAGAAAGTAGGATTCATTGTTTAGAGCCGATTCGCACATCACGATGACCTCTGACCCTGAAAAAAAAAGTTTTTCAGCATCATATGGGCAGTGGACCTGCCTTCCAGCAAGCTTAGATAATTTATACAAACAAAACATAGGGGGGAGGTTGTGAGGTATTGTGGCTAGTGGCATGACTGTCGAAAACAATATGAGTATCTGTGTGTGTCCCTGGTTAAGCAGCTGGAGGATTAAGGGCTCCACGGGCCTCAGTGACCCGTCGGGAGCTCCTCATGCCTGGGTCACACAGCTGGCTGCAGCCTGGTTGGCAGCTGGAGGGAAGTGAGCAAATTTCTATTTTTTGAGAACCTGAAAAAGTCATGGCATGTCGAATGGCCGCAGTGCCTCAATTTTCGATAAATTACGGCTGAATCTAGAGGAACCGGGTGGAGCGTTCCCAGTGAATCACAGAGTCGGGGACGAGTGGAAGCCTGCGTTTGTATATGCAAAGTGTCAGAATGAAATGCATGTTTACTTGTTAGCTTACGTAACTCTGTTAATCAGCAAGTCTCTGAGCTTTTTAGCATATGACTAAGAGAGGGAGGAAGAATAAACAAGGGAATGAAATACAATCGCATAAAAGACAGGAGGAAGTAAATTAAATATCTAGATTCTTAAATGGGCTGCACGTCCCACTAATTCCATAACACAGAAGGAAAAAGATCATGTGTACGGTTTTATCCGTCTCCCTTGAAAACAAAGCAATTTCCTGAGGACTCCTTTCACTTTTAAATGATAAACATTCCTGCTGGATTAAAATGCTGTTCGCCATCAGTAATGACAATTAGAGGAGCCCTGCTTGTACCGGTAATATAGCTTGAAAAGAGTATGTGACAGCAAGAGACAAGCAGGCGGTAGGTGTGCTCTCATTCAGCTGTCAAGTACGTTTCACACACACTTCTTGAAATGTTAAAACCAAACATCATATGTAAATGAGAAGTTTCCATGAGCTGTGTTAAGACCAGACAAATAAGTAAGTCTGAGTGTGTAAGAAAGAAGGAAATAGGAAGACGATTCAGTACGTGGAAGGTTGTTTTCCCCTCTTTGTTTGAACTAGATTGACAGATTTTGAGACATTACTGCAAAGCTGTGGTGAAAATTAATTGGCAGGTGATGCCGTACTGTCACCTGCTGTCTAACTCGAGTTGTTGCGCAATATTGTTTTTTTATGAGTGTGTTTTTGTGTTTAGCTTTTTTTTCTCCCCCAATTCCCAGCCCTTTCTTTGAATCTGATCCACTCCTGAGCTGCAGAACTCCTGGCAGAAAATAGAGACAGTGTAAAGAAAGGGAACGAGATGCGGATGGAAAAAAAAAGGAGAAAAGACAGGCTATGTTTAGCAGGAGACAGGCAGGGAGACAGATGAGACTCTGGTCTGTCCCTCTGAGGTCTATATGGAGCAATAGTGCAAGGTGTGATGTGAACCACAGGGACCAACTAGAGTGGAAAGCTGTAATGACACGCCGTCTAATACATCTGACTCACACTCTGAGAACATCATCACCATATACCACACTCCCAACCACCCTCTCAGAGCATGTGATAGTGTGTGTACGAGCAAATGATAGACTCAATATTACATACACAGCTATGCATGTGAATATGTGTAGGGCGAGTGTATGATTACACACTCTGCAGAGGAAGAGGAATGTGTGAGGATCCATCTGGGACTGAGAGTGTGTTGCTGTTTAGGCACAGTGAAGAATCTGTCTATGGTGGTTATCCTGCACCTGTCTTTAGGAAACGGAAGCAGGAAATTAGTAACCCCACACCATAAACCCTCCAGTTCCTCATTAGACCCTCACTTTCACCACCATGGTCCCCCAGATACCCCCCAAAGTCCTCACAAATGCTTCAACACAAGTGTCTCTTTTAGACCCACAAAGGAAACATTTGCTAAGTGCACATGCACTGCAGTATTCCAACTATTGGCCTTAACATAAATAAGACAATATCCCAGTTATGGCATTTCCATTAGTTACATATTTAATGCAATGATGACTCACACCCACGTTATTTTGTACGATGCAGCGACAGGATGTGCAATCATACAAAGTCTCAGTTACATCTTTCAGAGCATGGAGTATTAGCCCACTGGGGGTTTCTCCTTCGGCCCAAAAGTGTGTTTCCTTTCTGACTTCAGCATGCTGTTGTGCACTGAAGTCTACTATGTTTGTGTTGCCAGTTCTCATGACA
>JAPMNP010630239.1:0-11539 GCA_029874935.1 Atherina boyeri
TGATTCGTTTTGAATGTTGGAAAAACCTAATTTTGAGAAAAACGCAGTTAAAGATTGGCATTAGAATGTTCAATGCAATGTCAAGTACAAATGAACCCTCGAATCCCTCGTTTCGTGTTTGTTATTGGTCATTAATTTAAACAGGCATACATTTTTTGGACATTTTTCTTTATACTTTTTCTTTTTCGGGGGCTTTTTGTTTAGGCTGCTTCACGTTGACAGGCAAATGGAAACAGTGAGAAGGAAAATAAAATGCCAAATCTGCTGTCGCACCCGCGCTAAAATGATAAAAATAGTCGATTTTAGAGATGTTTCAGAGCTGTAGTTTGTTTTATTCTGAAAGCCAACATGTTAAGGATGTTAAAAATCCACAAATCTCAAAATTGACCAGGTCACCAAAAATCCATGTTTTTGCCGGTAGTGTCTCGCCTTAAGTAAACGCCAGGCCCAACAGCAATAATGGCAGACTGGATAAAGACATCAACTCCAGGATCTTCAAGCACTAGGCCGTCTTCAAGTTCATGTTCTGAACCAGATAATCAGTCAATCATTATCTCTAAAGCACTTTTTCATACAACACAAATTGCAGCACAAAGTGCTTTACATACATCAATACATTACATCATCAAAGCCATACTAAAAATATATCACCTTACAGCTTTAGTAATAGGGTAAAAGATTGCAAAGTTCATGCGGACATTCAGGGTAAATTGTACTTTTATCCTTTTTATAAATGGCAAAACGAGAGATTAAGTTTTTACTGTTTATATGCTAATGCGGTTTTAACTCTTGTTTGCCCAGGTAACTGTGCTGAGAAACAGAGTCAGTGATCATCAGAAAATGTGAGTCTATTCTCTGATTTCTTGTGATGGTGTACGTTTTAACAAAAACTGCATGAGACACGAAAGTTACTGCAGTAATAAAACTACATACATTTTACTATGAGTACTCATTGCATCAAGATGGGGAGAAATAAAAACCTATGACAAAGTCACAGGGATAAGGCAAAAAGTAGCATTGAAAATAAATCTTTGCCGGAAGTTTTATTGAATTTCCATTTTTTTTAAAAAGAGATATTAACAACATATAGTATGTTTGTTCCAGCTACCTAACAGCTGGGTTCAAATGTACAGAATAAACCCAGCCAAACAGAACCATAAAGACACTAAAGGAGCATGAGAGGTGCTTTAACAAAAAGCAGGTGGGGGGAACTCGTGCACTTAGACTCAGGGTAGAGATGGGCTAAAATGGAAACACAACAGCTGACAGATCTTAACATCTTAAATACTGTGTGATATCATCTGTTTACAATAAAACAAAGACTAGCCCTGCTGCCACTGAAATCCTTTGTGCTGAGTTATTGGAGATTATATTACAGTGTGGAAACTTTATTCAGCATTCTAGTTCTTTACACTAGCAGATGGTGGTTTTATAACCTGTACATCCTCTTCATGAAATGTAAACAGCTTGCACAATTATTACAATGCAGCATTATGATTAATAACATGGCAGTGTTGATGTAGAAGAACATAGAAGTACATGTATAATGTGTTTATAGATGCTGCATTCACTTGCACTTGGGCATCTGAACTTTAGATTTTGATAAACCAGCTACCAGCAGCTTCAGTATTTGAAGCAGGTGATCCCAATCTGAGGAACAAGTACCTAGAAGGGGTCAAGATAATCTATCAGAACCATTAGGATTTTCCCTAAAATGCTTTTTTTACCTCATAATTTTATCAATGTCAACATTCAACTAAAATTCAGATACAAAATCATTATAAGATGACACAATTATAAGCAACAAAAGAGTTGATCTTGCAAAGCTGTGGAGCAATTTCATTATGCTTTCTTTACCAGAATCTACCATGGAGTATTTCCATGTGCATTCAATAAAATCTTTTTTCCTCCTAAACTGTCATGCTTTTTAACTCCTACATAACGATTGTTTGATATAAAAGGTCAGTGGCAGTAAATCCATTGTCAAGGCTTTTCATGTACAGGAATTTTCCTAACATAATTTAAATATCAAATGCATTGGCAAAGATTTGTTTATTTGCATCAGGCCTATTACATTACTTAAGTTAAAACATTTTAGGGAAATAGGTCAGATCACAACCTCTCAAGGAGGTTCTGCTATCCCAATAAGTGAATATCACCTTTGTATTTTATTTGCTGGCTGATACAACAAATTTCTGCTGACTTGAACTTTTTTCTCAGATCAAAGAGCAGCAGAAGCAAGCATGGCCTAAGGAAGTAACACCTGACATCAGCTGGAAGGGAGCTGGCAACATCAGGCATCTACAGTTCATTGGGAGTAACAGACAACGTAATCATGTTTTCTGACTACTTGAACTTGAAAAACTAAATTATAATGCTGGAAATAGCATGGAAATGCTTCGTGTTATCTTTGAAAATCTGCAGAAATGTAGTAGTAAACAGTTTCCAACAGTGGACTGATCAAGCAATGTGCTGCAACCTATTAAGAGTTTGTAAGATGGGAAGTACAAGTAAACATGAGGCTATTCATTTAGTATTTGTGTAAATTTTCCTGTGATTGCAATGAAAATTAAAGACAAATCTTTATTTAAAAACAGGAAAAAGTTGTTTGTTTTATGCATGTGATTGCTTCACTTCGTAAATTTATGTATTGCAAACTCTATTAAAAAGACAAAAGGTTTAAAGACGGTAAATGGCTCATGTTTACAGCAGGGATCTCAAACTCTGGTCCTCACTGCCACTGTCCTGCAGGTTATAGATGTTTTCTTTATTCAAAACAACTAACTCAAAGTAATGGGTCATTGTGGAGAACTTGAACAACAAGTTGTTGGATCTATTTCACTTGAATCAGGAAGGTTGGTGCAGGGAAGTTTCTCAAACCTGAAGGATAGTGTCCTTCAAGGACCAGAGTCAGACTGATTATTATGATGATTTACAGACTGACTTGGACTACAATGTAATTTTCTTTGTTTTTATAGATCAAAATCCCTAGATAGGCTTATTTTTCCTGCATTACGTGTCTTCATTAACTGATGAAATATAAGCACATAAACCTGTCAGTTTACATTTAAATGATCATGATAAAAAAATAAAAAGCTATGTCAGCTTCATAAAAGTCAATATCAACTCTAACCACATCTTTGTGACTGTTGACAGATCAATTATGTGGCTCGAACTGTTAAGATCTCATGAGATATTACATAATAGGAGTGTTGCTGAATTCCCAGCTATATGAAAAAATGTGAAAGGTTAGATAAGTCTTTAAGTTGAACTACTGAATGTGATAAAACATCAATAATTAACTCAAATTCTCTGTTAAAGTGTCTGAAGTCTTTGTCCCTGCAACGCTGTGGGTTCCATGATTTAATATATCACACAGGAATAGGCCGTATATCTATACAACTTGTTTTTGTTTAAAGGCCAAATAAAGACTTCAGATCAAAAATTTTGAATTTCCTGCCCATTATTTCTTGGGTCAGGCCAGATAGGGCTAAAACTCATACAGTAGGGTTCTTCCAACTTTATTACCAGAATTTCTGACAAGAAAAACAAGCCATTATAAGATTGCACATAATCAAAAAACATGGAAATACTACCAATAAACTCTTAAGTATAGCATGTAAAACACATCACTGTTTACAACAATTTTATCTCAAAAAGATATTCTGTTATGTGCTGTTTACACATTTGAACTCCATTATACATTACATGATAATAAAACATACTTTTCATTGTTGTTATGCAGTTATGTAATGAAGAAAGCCAGATTTAACAACTTAATTGACACTATGCGGCAAGAACAAATTTACACTTCTGATTTTTTGTCAGCTCTTAGCCTTTGCTGTTTTTCTATCAAATCAAATCAAATCAAATCAAACTTTGTTTATAGCACTTTTCATACAAAAAGTAGCACAAAGTCATTTACAAGATAAAAACACGTATTAAGTATATTAAAATATTCACACACCCAAGTATTATTTGATCATACTCTCTATCCACAAACAATCACACTCACACAGCGCACGCACACACACACACACACACACACACACTCATCACCCCTCTGCACAAATAAAAGTTCTCACTTCTTGTTTCTGTATCTTTTAACTGAAACATCAATATAAAATATAATATAACTGGTGATGAACATATGTATGTTAACTAAAACTATAATGAAAGCAAAGTCTTGCTACATACACAGACTTATGCAAAAGTGGAAAGTTTACAGATAAAGATCGGAACAAAATGTGATAAAGAAAATGAAAGGATGCTGCTCAGCCTCGGTGGGTCTGTGTCCTGTGGATGTGCAGAACCTGCACAGGCGAGTTACTTCAGCAAATGACTCTCAAACTCTTACCGCGTTTAATCAACGACCTGGACCGATCTGTGTGCCGCCATGGTGGTGTCATTCACAAATGAGGACTTGCTCATGCCTTGCTGCAAAATAAAGAGTTACATTTATATGCCTCGGTGCCACAGAGTGGTGTTGTACATGCGCAGACAAAGTCCAGTTGGTGAATAATCAAACCTGATCTGCTAGATTCCTAAGCCTTATCATTTTGTCTCACTCTCACTTACTTTCCTAAGAATGCAGTCTAATCCTTCAACAATTCATCCAGATTCTCACTAATGGCCAAGGGAGGAGGGGACTTTTGTGTCTAAGGTAAGATACAGACAGGAGAAAGAGGACACACCCAAATCCTGACAGGTGTGGACATGGTTAATCCTTGACTCACCTTTTTCAGATAGCTTTGCAAATCTTTATCGGACCAGATTTTGTAAAGAAGAAGAGCAGCAGATTTGCTGGATTTGGGAAAATATCTAAAAAAAGAAAAAAAAAAGAAAAAAAAAGAAAGAAAAATTAATTGTTTAGTTTAAAAAAATCAGTGTGTATTTCTGCACATAACATATATCATTATACAGTAGCACATTCGTCACGTACATGTTTTGACTGAGGTCATTGAGTGATTTTATCACGTTCTTGTTTAAAAACTGCTTGGTCATCTCAGGCTCCTTCAAAATCAGGCAGCTGGCAGTCTGGCAGGCCATAGCAAGTGTATCATCCGACTCATTACCTCCCATGGTGCCTTCGCTGAGGAGGCCCAGCAGCTCTGGCAGGGCTTTACGACCTGCAATAACAAGTCAAAGAAAACACACTGACTGTTTAACATGAGCAAACACTTGTAAAAACAGCAGATGGTGATTCAGGATATTGGATTTTAAGGCAATGGCCAAGAAAAATGCAAATTTTCATTTATATTACTGAACATATTTTCTTATTCTATGTTCAAAGCTAACAGAGTAGACATGTAATGATTATGTCTTCGCAGTAGTTCTTACCAATGGCACTGTGCAGGTTTGGGTTCTTCGTCAAGTTTCGTAACAAAGCCACTGTGTTCCTCTGCAAGTTGATTCTGTTTGACTTTAAAAGGGGGCTGATAGACTGCAGGCCATTCAGTTTTTGCACAATGATCTGACTCATTACACTGGACACCTAAAACAGAAGAAAATATACACAAGACCAGCTTCTAAAGTCAGAACAAACTCTCTTTCTGCATATTACATGATTTAATTTATTCAACAGTTTGGGGTTTTCTGGGAGCATTTTTGTTTAATAATGCAGTGCAGAATGCAGGTTGGTATTGTCATTGTGTTACGCATAAAAGTTCCCTTTGTATAAACAAGTTTAAATTTGAAGCCAAACAAGCAAAGAAACAGCATTTTTGGAATCTGAAGAAAGAAGCAAAGCTTCTCGAGCTGTGGAAGGAGGAATCTTGTCTGTATGACGTGTCTATCTCATACCAAGACTGCACCATGATGGTAAAAATATCAGAGAATCTGTATGTAAGTACAGAATAACTGTACATAAATACATGCACCATAGTAAACAGTTACAGTAACGTTTTAGTTTGTCAATTCAACTTTACGTTGATGTGACGTTTAGAATTTACGTTACTCTTCACAACTCTTGTCTGCTTTGATTTTGCAGGTATCTATTGCATTTGCACCAAATTTCATGGCATAGCCAAGATCCTGAGATGCCTGTCACACAGTGAGTGCAACTGCATAAAAGAGACAAGTCATCCTTTATGCTGCACATTTGATTAGACAGATCCCTCTGTACCGTGACAGGTTATGGAGTTTTCTGGATTTTGATCATCTACTTTTTTTTTTCTTTGCAAAGTATTTCAAACTGTACTTTTGCAAACTGATCATGGTGTAACAACACACACTGTTATATCTTACAGTGCCTTCATGTGCTGTGAGATTCTGCAGAGTTCCACAGCAGGCTTCCTGTGTTTCTTCTCGCTGGCACGAGCCAAGCAAAGAGAGGTAACTCTGAAGGGTTTTGGAGTGGATCAACCAGCCAGCACCATTAGGTCGTGGATCCTCAATGATAGGGAAGTCAAAGTGATTCTGGATGAGAAAAAAAATGGAGCAGATCATTGCCAACATCTTTTTCCATGCACCCTGTTGTTGATGATTTTCTAAACAATTAACTTTTATTCCAGTTAAAATATATTTCATACTCTATCTGTACAATAGCTGCAACGCTGCATTTCACACAATAAATTGTAAAAGCATTTCAACAATTATTTTTAGCTTTCCTTTATGCTAAATTCACAATGCTGCAAACTGTGGCCCTCTGCATGTGCTTCATTCCTAATTTTATAACTGGGTGTGTCTGCTTAATGCTCAAAATCTCCGTAGCGAGGATTCAACAGAGAGAGATTACAATTCTCACTAACTTGAATGACTCAAAGCACAAAGCCTCATGTTGCCTCTACAAGTATCTCAAATGCCAAAATATAGTTAAAATAATGTGTAAAAAATGTTTGTGCTTAGACAAATTGTAACATGCTGGTACTTTTTAACGTGTAAAAGCAGCCACGAGGCCTGGTTTGGCGAACTCATCTCTCACCTCGTATTCTATGGATTTGCTCTGAGAGCTGAAGCAGCCCACAGGACTGCTGTTGTCCTGACTTTGGGTCCTGTTGACAGTTTTGGCCAAAGCTGTGATCCTGCTGAACAGAACCGGAGCCTCTGCCTCAAGCTGGAATGTCAGATTGTGCAGGATGCACACACAGTTTTCTACAGACTGTATCAACAAGTAGAAAGTAAATAAATAAAAAAATCAGAAAAATGTGTCAGAGGTTAAAGTTCAATTGTGTTCAATTGTGACTTATTTTCTATTACCTCATCATCAGGTTTTCTTGCATCCACACGGTCTTTAATGTATTTAACTAAAGAGTCAATCAAACCTCGACATTTCCTCATCGTCTGTCTGCTGCTTTGTTTTGCACTGCTGAGGTTTCTGTTGAAATCCAAATTTGTTACATGAATATCAGATACTTAAAACAATGATATAGGCTATTACTTCTAAATAGATGCATTCAAGTCTAACATATAAAACAGTGAAAACATAAATACTAGTCGCCAATATTGGACTAAATATTTTACAGTAAATTAATCAACTTTATGGATCTATCTGGTTGAACGGGTTGAAAAACCCTCAATGCCAATGTTTATGTATGTAATTCTAAAGAAATGTTTGACACCATTTCCTCAATTCACAATAGTGTTTATCTTGTATCGTCATGGGAAAGTGATATAACAGCTTAACAATGGAAGCTTAGAAGATTCTCCTGGATGTCAGTCAAAAAAAATTACATCACTCCATGTTTGTTGATGCAGCAGATAAGATAGCGGTTATCATGCCTCTATCCTCTATAACAATGCTTTACATTCATAGTTATAGCATGAGACCTCGTGGAAATTTGGAACACTGAATTAACCCTTCAGAAGTAGCAGTACTGATTAAAATAGCTTCTATCCTGGATCAAGCAGTCTATAATGGATTTAAATATTCAAAAAGATTTTGGTTCAAATTTCATAGATACAAAAACAATGTGAAAAGGATAGCCAGAGCATTAAAGCATATGTAGAATAATACAGGATAGTTTAAGCCATACCCTCTAAAATGAGCAGAAGCTTGCAATAAATCAACTCGAATACAACACAGTTTGCTGTGGCTAATAAACTGCAAACAAAAAGTACAAATGTCCTGAGGTGAGGATACTGTATTTAACTGAAGTATACTGTTACATTTGTTTGCTCAAAATGGTTGAAATTGATCTACACCAAAAAGAAAAGGGAAAAAAAGCCTGCAAGTACTTTCACTTCATTACTGTAATAACTGTAGTATCGAATAATTAGTCCTGGTGCCAGTTTAGATTACTTTGTTTTGAATTTAATAATATCAAATGACAAGCCACTGTAACATTCAAGCTACACATGATGTACCCTCCTGACTTACAGCAAGAAAAATCTGTTGTAGATACATAAGCGAGAACAGAGTGAAACCAAGAGCTGTGAGACTACTTCTGTCAGTCAGAGCTGCTATGATTGGATGATATTTACACCCTCCCTAACATTCATTTACTTGATGACTAATACAGACCTTTCGACCATGTTGTAAACCAACCCTGTCTGTCACTTCCTCACATTTCTTATCAAAGCTATA
This sequence comes from Atherina boyeri, assembly GCA_029874935.1. Classification (NCBI taxonomy): domain Eukaryota; kingdom Metazoa; phylum Chordata; class Actinopteri; order Atheriniformes; family Atherinidae; genus Atherina; species Atherina boyeri. The sequence continues at coordinate 8,525 of JAPMNP010630239.1, forward strand.
GGTATCATTCTACTCTAACAAAAAAAATGTATGATAGGCAAAGCCATATTATGCATATTCTGTAAATCCAAATCAACATCAACCCAGATTTGGGCAAAACAAAAGCTGCAATGGGGATTGTAAATCTGCTGAGAACTGAAGGGAAAGCTGGTGCTCAGCTGGGTGTTTTTGCTTACCGAAGACACCCTGTGGTGTTAAAGAAAACATCTGAGTCTTTGCTTGTACCATTGGTCTGGTTAGGACCTGCTGTGTAAGGCAGGATCACACGCTCAACTAAGACAGGCAGAGCAATCTTCAGCAGGTCTGGCCTCAGGTCATCTGCAGAGGACAAATTCCACAAAAGACCTGGAGAAAGACATGGAAACAGGAGCTGCTTGATCATTATGTCAGTCAAATAATTATTCACTGCCTGTAAGGATGTTTCTAAAATAGTGGTAAACATTGTTGCTCCAACATCAGCTTTAACCTTTACCAATTCTAACCAAACATGGAGTCAATTTACAGAGACAGACATTTGAGCTCCAAATTCAGATATTACTTTGCTGAACACTAGAACTCAATAGAATTATGTCACAATCCACACAATTGGCTATCTGTCCTACTTGTTGGATTGGTTTGTAGATTGGGTAGTGTGTGCATGTATCTATATGATTAAATGTAGCACATACCTGTCAGCTGTTTGTGCAACTCCACAGAATCTGAATCTTTGAGCTGAGCCACAGCCTCTGTGATGCCACCACAGCGCTGTATCTCCTCTTTGTTACCTTCGCTCTTAAAGGACAAGTTACGGAGGGCAGCCGAAGCCGTATGGCTGACTTGTGAGTTGGAACTTCGCAGCAGACCGACCAGAGGAGGAATACCATTTAGCTTTAAGACCTGAGAAGGGACCTAGTATTAGCACAGTGACTGAACACAATAATTACCCCACCTCAAAAACAAGAATTTTGCATAATCAGCAGTCTAACATAATTGCACAGTAGCAACTTAATAGGTCTGTATTATAGCATTAAATGATGCCTAAGTTTGAGATTTGGCAGGTTAGTGATAAAGTCAGTTGTGGCAAAATATTTCAGATTTAATTCTTGTTATAATAAAAAAATAAATAAAGAAAAAAAAAATTGACTATTTTCAATACTGTTTAAGATCAACAATTTCCATCCAGAACCTATCATGATCTTCTCTTTGCAGGAGATGGTAAATCCCGTGCTGGCTTTAAATTACCAACCAAAGCAGGAGAGACTCACAGGAAGGCTCACATTTACGTCCATTCATGCAGGCCTATTGTGTAATGTCTGCTCTCTCCACACTGAATTAAGTCATTAATCTGCAGCCAATGCAATCATTCTCTTATCCCTTTCCTTTAAATCTACTGCATTTCTCATTAAACATAAAGTACATTAACATTTACATTTAGTTGTTACCAACAATAAAATCCAAAAGTTTCTAACTGTAAAACTGGTCTGCCTGACTGGTTATCAGGGAATTTAATTCAAAAATTGATTTCAAGATCTGCACATGTACTGAAACAAAAGGGAATAATAGAAAATCTTCAGAGGATTTTTAAATGACTTGTGATAGGGAAACATCATAAATATGTTTCTCCACCTTTGTCACTTCTCAAATAGTCCATTGCGTACCAAGTCAGGTGGCAAAAAAGCAGTCCAGCATTGTGATAAGATAAGACAGTGACATAACGAGAAAAAGATAAGACACCTCCTCTTTAGCTTTGTCTTGAACAAACGTGTTATGCTGGATGTAGGAAGCGCCGCAGTGCTGATATTTCTCATCATCACTGGAAAGAAACTCCACAGCCTCCTTTAGAGTGATATCAGCAACTCCACTGTGTCCATTTATCCTGCAAGAAAACAACTGCTATTTAAAATTAATCTTAAATGAACCCTTATAGAAAAAAAACAAACATGATATTCATATAAAAATGAAGAAATCAAAACAGGTAAATTATTTTCCTCCTTACCCAGAACTTTCTTTAGTCTTGGACTTGGCTTCAGTGATGGAAGGCTTCGACTGTGTTTTATTCATGTCGATTTGACTGCATATGAACTGGTTTTTTGTTTTGACATGACCATTTGCACCATAGAGAGGCTGAGGATGTGAGCCAGTGCTTGTTAAAAACTGGCTGGTGCTCCTTTTTGTCATGTAGGTGCCCTTATTGGAGAGGATTCTCTGCCTTGGGACAGATTGTTTTGGCATGGAGCGTCGCCAAGCCAGATCAGGCTCGCTGCGGCTGGTGTTAATTTGACCCGTCGCCACAGAGCCAAGAGGGGCGTAGCTCCTCTCATGGTGATAGGCAGAAGTTGCTGTAGTTCTCTTCACAGTGGACCCTTTGGAGCTGTCGACTATTTGTCGATTTATGTTTTTCTCCAGGCCGAGCTGCAGAGCCAAAGCAAACATTTTTGTTATGAAGGATGATGCAGTCTCAGAATGAGTTATGAAGCAATGAAACTCACACAGTTTCAAATTGAGAAAGATTATGTTGGTGCACAACCCTGTGGTGCAATACCTGGCAGATTCTATAGTAAACACTAAAAACATTTGTATGTGAGGCAAGAAAGATTCAAGGATGATCTGTGAACAGGCTTTTGGGATGAAAATGGGATAGAAGTTAGATGGGATGAAGCAGAGGAACAACAAACTACATTATGCAGTTCTGCCCAAATATTTTTTTTATTCATATTTTTATCACATATTTTTTCCCATTTTTCCCAGGTGCTTCTACCTATGTACAGTCCTGGGCATTGCTCTCCCTCTGCCAACCCCAGGAGGGCCCTGCACTGAGCTCAAACCTACTTCTTTGCTTGAGGAGTGAGCAGGCCCTTCTTTTCACCTGACAGGGCAGGGTTTCCCTGGCTGGATGTAGCGCGTGGCAGGATCACATAATTCCAGCCAGATCCTCCCCGCCCCCTCGGGTGTCCCGGCCATCCAGGGGGAGGCAGTGTACAGCCCAGGACTGGTGCATGTTTTTGTGAGAGTAGCTCACATTAGCTACCCAAGGGA
>JAPMNP010630260.1:0-10333 GCA_029874935.1 Atherina boyeri
TTTAGCAATTTCTTACATAGACTACAGCTTCACATGATTGCAGTACCAGTTTCGGCCAGAATCTTACATACGGTAGGCTACCTTTAATAACAAAAACTCAATGAAGCAAACTTCATTGGGGATTTCTTCCACACACCATCAGGGCTTAATTTGTGTATATTTTGTTAGATGACATGATCCCACTTCTTTTTTTGTCTAGTTTTAAGTTGAATTGTAAATAAGTGATAAACATTTTGGTCATGCAGATAAATGTGCATCGTAACATCTAATCCTTCTTTAAAAGTAAACAATTATTTGCGTAAACAATACACTAAATATATGTGGGACTTTTTTTTCTACTTTTTCACATTTGCACCCATATAATTCATGCCATTCAACATGTTAATTAGAATTCCATTATTATATTTTGTTATGATATGTGCATGTCTGCTTACATTTAGAATTTTACTGATTAAAGTCAAACATTTCTTGAAAACAATCATTTTAATGTATAAATGAACTAACTGGTGATCTAATTTAATTGGATATCATCTCTTACATTTGTTCTGCACTCGCAGAAAGCAGCTCATGTTTATGTGCCACCTCAGTGCAATTACATACAATCACACTCCTAAAGATCACCACAATCATGTGCCTCAGTGTCCCCTGCTTCCTGGTAGATGGACATACATCACCCTCCATGCTGATAGCCCCCCATGATTCATTGGTGAACATGTCAATGGTAAATTAGCTGTGGTTGTAGCTTGGAGGTGAGCAAGTAGCTGGACATGGGGAAGCTAAATGTGTTACTTTGATGATATTCCATCAATAAACACGCTTCTGGCCCCCCTCCCACCACCTGACCGAGGCAGATCTCTTTTTAAAACGGATGACTTTTGTCATGTAGCTCATTTCAGTCTGTCTCTACTTTCTCTCAGCTGTTATCGCCGTCTTATCCCTCGTTGTGTTTCAACAAGACAGCAGAAGCGATGAGTGAAAACAGTCATGGAGAAGGACAGGGGGTGTCTGACTAGACCGGGGGCACTTTACCACTGGAGCTCAAAGCGGAGCCTCCTAAAATAAGAGGATATTCCTCACAGTCAGAGGTACGGACTAAAAACAGCCGGAGCCACTGACTGACATGAGGATGTGGAGAGGCAATGTTGACGTAGGGATTCTGGGACGTTCTGTTTTTAAGGGCGTGTTGTTGTGAGGTTACAATCTTCCTCCCTGACTCATATTTAAAAATACAGAGATAGGTGTGGGGAAAATGTTCATATAAGCTCTTGCCTAAAAATGGATGGAGTCAGGATCGGTAGTCACCTTGTTCTTTAAATTTGCCCTTTATATGTTCATCTGTATGTTGAAACCTCCATATTTTGTTTAGTTTCTTATATCATTGCAGACAGTATGAACCCAACATATTTTGTGTCTTGTCTCATCAATTTAATTTATTTCTTTAAAGTGCATCCATTTTTGCAATTCAGACTTGATACGCTTTTCAAAGAACAGTTTTTACAATGTCGTCATTCCTTCTTACAACACCTAAAAGACGTTGTGGCTACTAAGTGACGAAAAGCTTTTTTTTCCCCAATTTGTCCTGCAAACATGTCTTTATGCGCACAACACTACACGGTCACCATCACATTTTTCAGTTTAAAATTCTTCTATAAAAACAAATACTTGAAGGCGCCGTTTATTGCTTTAAAGACTTAAATCAACTTGGACTTTCTTTATTGTCATTTTACAAATTAGACAGCAATGCAAGGGGAACACATTTTTGTTGCATTTGCTTCCTTGTTGGGTCTCAGCAGTAATAATAAATAAATGTGCAAAGAGTTTTAAACAAAGGAAATGTGATATAAACAGTAGCTATCAGCTAAAAAAGAGAAGAGAAACAGCGCCTATGTGCAAAGAAGTACCTGGATGGCATGGACGTGTGTGTGTGTGTGTGTGTGTGTGTGTGTGTGTGTGTGTGTGTGTGTGTGTGGGGCACGGTGATGGTTGGGGTCTGTTTATCTGGCATTCAGCAGTCTGACAGCTGTTCCTGAGTCTGGTTGTTCTGCGGATGCTGCGGAACCTTCTGCTAGGCGCGAGCTGGGAAAACAGTCCATGGTGGGGGTGAGTGGGGTCAGACACGACCTGGTGGGCTCCGGCTAAGCAGCGCCTTTGTTCAATGTTCCGGGTGAGGGGGATTGGAGATCTGATGATATTCTCTGTTGTCCTCACCCCTCTATCGAAATCGTCTACATCAATGCCATCACAGAACAGTTAATGAGCTTTACCAAAGACGCTGATAAAACCCCCATACCATCACATAGCATGGCTTTATAACTTGGTGCTGATGGAAGTCTGAACTATCATTTTATCTTTGGGATGGAGCGCATGGCATCCATTTCCTCCAAGATAAAACATCTAGAATCCCCATCACAGAACAGCATTCCGTTGTGGGATGGTCCATCCCAGATGCCTCTGAGCTACCTCATATACATAAGTCTTCTTTACACACACTGTGACCCCATGTCCATCTGGTTATATTAGCTATGAAAGAAGAATGTTTTTTGATGCAGTGCCATCTAAGGAATCAAAACAATATGGGTGTCCAACTGTAGTCTTCTTTTTGAAAAAAAAATCTCACCCTTTCCAGCATCAGAGCAAGCAGAATGGTGGTCTAGCTGCCATGTTATGCCCAAAATGTGCTTTCCCAAAGGTTTTGGTGGATATGATGGAAATAAAGCTCTGTGGATTTAAAGCCCCCTTGATGCTTTAGTATTGTTTTTTTCATTTTGTGTATTGCAAAGTTACATGTCAATGCTGACCCTGCCAAGGGAAAACAAAGGACGTGGGAGGAGTGAAAACACGAGAAAGAGAGAGTAATTAATTATGTCACATATCCAACGGGTCATCCTGCGGCCATCCTCTAAATATAAAGCTTGAAAACTAAGGATAAATGGATAAATAATGAGGATAAAGTGGTGTATGGTGGTTTATGTTAGAAGCTGTGACAAAGCACAGATACGCCGAAAATCAGCTTCTCGCCGAGATGATGCAAAATTCAGATTTTTAGTATGGCATGAGTAATAACTTTAAAAAAAAATGCTTTAATGTATTAAAAGATTATCCTCTTTACATCTCTGTTCCAACAGAAATGTATGACTATAATCACCTGTTGACATTATCTGTTTGAAAAGATGTCATTGTTTTTCATTTTACCTCATTAGCTTCAAACTGCTGCCAGACTGCTGTCCCAAACTTTTTTGGAGTGTGTTGCAGAACAAAATGCAAATATTGGTTTAGATTAAAAGATTAAATCAAGCTGGTGGTTTAATACTATCTGATGAAATAAGTTCAAGTGAATTTTTGTCTTTCAGCCATAATAGCTTTTCAATTATACAAATCCAAATAATTCTGAACTCTTCTAAACATAGGAGATAAGCCACGATGTACCTTAAGAACTGGAATCTCTTGAAATAAACTTTACCGTGAAAGACAGTGATACAGTAGGGAGGACATCACTGAACTTCCTCCGTATGAGCCGATGATTTAAACAGTATTTACTGAACAAACTGTCAAAACCGTTGACACTCGTCGGGGTAGAGCAGCAGCTACTCTAATCCCACTGGCATAAACCCATGGCTGAATTAAAGTGGATTAAAGTGCCCAACGGTGGCTTTTCAGTTCAAATGTGACACAGAGATAGTTCTGTTTCTCTGGTTAAGAAAAAACTAAAAGGATGTAGAAGTTCATATTTAACCATAATGGTAATTAAAGAAACAAAAAAACCAAAAAATCCTAAAGTTATGATATACCGTCTCACAAACAAGACAATGCTCATAACAGGGGTTGTGAAGACACAGCATTATTGGCTGAGCCTGTCTGAGGGACACAGAAGAACAGAGCCTGGCTGCAAGAGAAAATGCATTCCAGCAGCAGTGATCAGATCAATAATCGGGCATTTAGCATCTCGATAAACTCAGCTTCTAATAAGACAATTTCAAAAAGTGGCCCACTGGGATTGCCGTCTCAGAAGTGGAAGTAGAGATTTGGCTAAAGTAAAGTTGCAGCATCACCCCTCTGTCTCATCCATACTGCTATTAATCCCAGAAACAATGAAGTAGGCCTACTTAACACTATCAGGATCTGGAACACAACCACTTATTTTCTGGAGGTTGATGCATCTATTTCCACTCTGAAATAGTTTGTATTTAGCCATTGCCAGGACAACTGATTTGTTTGGCCGGTACATGATCCGATCAGCTGGAGGGACTCTGATTAAAAGGATCTCACTGACAATGAAATATAAAGTAGCTTCTTCCTCATTAATATGGCAGCTGCATCCATTATACATCCACTTATTTTAATGGCGATGGTCTTAAATCTTTAAAAGCTGTCAAAGTGAGACAACATTAAACATGTTATCCGACTCTTAATTTTATGATGCCAGGTGTTTCTTGTCACTACAGCTTTTGGGATGTTTTTGTTTCCCCCTTACTGGAGAATAATATAATTTCCATCATTATAAACAAAATGAAAAAAAAGAAAAAAAAAAGAGAAACCCTTTCTTCTGGATTGAAACTGAATAATAATAATAATAATAATAATAATAATCAAAGAAAAGACCAGAACTTATCGACTACCTAAACTTCTAAGGGATATATCAAAGTGATTTATTAGCAATGTTGGAAATGGTTCAATTTCATTTCTTCTACCAAAAAATTAGCCTAAAGCGGCCGGCTGGGGCGCCCGATGGGGCGGGGAGTATCCGGCTGGAATAACGTGATCCTTCACCGCGGTACGTCCAGCTGGGGAAACCCTGCCCCGTCGGGTGAAAAGAAGGGCCTGCTCACTCTGAAAGTTAAGAAGGAGGCTTGAGCTCAGTGCAGGGCCCTCCTGGGGTCGGCAGAGGGAGAGCAATGCCCAGGACTGTACTAAAGTAGGAGCATCGGGTGATAAAATGGGAAAAAAACGTGGGATAAAAAAAAAGAAAGAAATTAGACTAAAACTGCATTTATACTTGTGCGTCGTCTCCGTATAAGTACAGCCAGCGCGGCGTCTGCCTCAGGTCGGACCAGCCTAGCTGACACTGATGGGTTGTGCGTTTATACTCGAGCGTAGGGTCAAAGAATTGTGCTGCAGTTTATTTTCCAAATCTGCAGGTGGTAGTAGGGCTGATAACGGCCGTTAAACATAAACATATATACACTTATATAATATATTTATACCGGTAAACTCTGCAGAGCTGAGTTTTTCAATGTTTCCGGCAAGTATTCTCACTCTGACCAATCAGAGAGGAGGACTTCCGCGTCTCTGCGTTCGCGTCGCCAGAATGCATGTCAGGTTCGTCAAGCCTTTGTGGACCTACGCAGAGGCTAAGGCGGTTACAGCGTACCTTACGTGAGGGAGAAGACGTAGAAGTATAAACCGGCCTTAACATTAATACAACAACAACAAAATCTGGTCAAGTAATAAATACTTTATTTTTCACATTAGTATTAAAAATGCAGTCATCAGCAGGTCACAATCTCTCCTCTACACTGTACAGGTCTCACAGATATTTATTTACCTTAAATAGCATTATGTTCAGCAGTTGGAAACTGTCTAAGAGAATTAAGTTCCTAAAAAAAAAAAAGTTGACTTGTTGATCATCGGCCACCTCCATTGGCTGCTCCACCACCAGCTCCTCCTCCTGATTGGTCCTGAGCACCAGACATCATCAAGAAGAGAACAAGGGGCACAATGTACATCCACTGAAAGAGAGAAAGAAGAAAAAAGGAAGTAATTCCAACAGCACGATTGTTTTCAATAAAAAAATCAACTGTGATCACTGATACGTCATCGTGAACTGTGAAAAAGAAACTACACCCTCATTCAGATCTAAAGGTTTGATGCATCAGGACTATAAAGAAAATAAAGTTATCTAGTTGGAGCCAGGTCTTAACAGGACATATTACAAGATGTGACTTGCCTTGCCTATTTGTAGTCCATTATTTCACAGTGAGAAAGATGATTGTATGTAAAACATTCAAAACAGATGGAAATCTCCCAGGAGTGGAGGTCCCAAAAAGTTCTAGCTAAGACCAGACTGTGCTCAGATAAATCATAAAGAACCGTAGTTAACTCCAAGCATGGTGGCGAAGGTGTGATGATTTGGGCTCGTCTTGTAGTCACATGACCTCGGGTACCTTGGGGTCACCAAGTCAACTATAAACCCAAAATCTAAAAAAGTCATCTGTCCAACAGCAAAAGCTTAGTTGAAAGTGGGCCATGTGACAGGGCAACGATCCCAAACACGGCAGCAAATCTGCAACAGAATGCATGAAAAAGAAAAAGGATAATACACAGGTCCAAAATCTAGACCTCAACCTGATTGAAATGCTGTGAGGGGACATAAAGATGGGTTGGTGACGTCCACATGACGTTTTTCTTTTCTTTTTACAATTGTTCCAAGGGAACAGAAAGGTGTAAGCAACTGTATTGAGGAGTATTGTATTGTCTATGTATTGATAAAAGTAAAGTGCGACTTTTTGCGATGGAAACAGATTTTGTGAATAAACTATGCCTGGACAGGATACTTCATCACACGTATTTCCTTGTTACTCAAAAATTCCAAATCAAAAGACTCATTTTCTTTATATACGTAGAAAAAAGTTTTACATACAGCCGAGTTTAATCCATGTGATTAACGTCCATCAACTCTTATTAATCTTTTCTTTAAAATCTTTGCCACAAAAACAAACAACTGAAGCTGAAAACTAAAACACAGAGACGCTTCCTGATGTCATCTCAGAGCGCACTCTCCTCTCAATCGCGAAATAATAACAAATGGTAACGGGCATAAATTTGCATTTTCTTTTTGTGCATTTTCAATAAATTTGCTCAAAAAATTCAAAACATTTTGGATGGAAACCTGGCTACTGCCACCTTGGGAACAGGAAGGTGGCACCATTGGTGGTAAAATGATGGCAAAAAGTCAGTCTGTTAAAATGAAAATGGAACTACAGATGACAGCAGATTACAGGGCGGCTCTGTGGGGGTGATCACCTTTGTTCCTCGTTCAACCTTAAACAGGCCTAGAACTGGGCTCCTCCTAATAATATCACTAGCTAGACACCGATATTCATTCTGCTGTTGTCTATGACAGATTGTGTCGTACACCGACCTCTCCCTGCACTCGGGCTGTCAGAAAGACGTGTGACAACCGTAAGTGTTAGGGCAAGCATTCTGTTTGGTGCTTAAAGTGGAAAAAAAAAGGTCAAACAAATAGATATTACAAGACAAGGGGGTGGAAAAGGTTGAAGGCTTTTGTGATAAAATGCCAGCAGGCAACACTTTCCAGCATTTGGCTGGCTCTCTTCTGCAACATGGACGCAGGCCCAAGAAGCCCACGAACCTAAATGAACTGAAGCAAACTGTAAAGAAGAGCTGGTCAAGCTTTCTCCACTAAAATGTCAGCCTGATAACATCAAACAAAAAACTATTACTTCAAGCTACTGTAGCTAAAGTTTTTTTTCCCCAGATTGCTTATGCATCTTGTTTTATAACAAAAACTATGCGATATGTCATATGGTGCGGCTCATGTGAAGTTGGCCTGTCCTTACTTTTGGACCTGATAAGGATCAGGATTTTCTTTTTGTCCAAACATGTAATCTCAGACTTGAAAGAGGGTGTGTTTTCTTTTTCACATGATGACTGCATCTTTAAAAAGCTTAAGATTATTTTCCTCCCAGATTAGGTTACAGTTTTTTTCGGAACAGGAGACAAGAAAAAAGGTAAAGAACTTAAATGGGTGAAAGACTACAGAGTAAAGATCTCAGGGTCAAACACCAAACACACAAGGAATATCCAAAGTGATTTGAGTTGCACTGATAGTTTAACAAGCAGGATTTCTATCCGGTTCTTTTGATTCAAAGAAATTTGATCTCTGAATTTATCAGCCTGAGAAGTATTTGGCATTGGACCTGGAAGAGAGACACCCAAGTGGAAAAGAAGGAACAAGTGGAAAACTAAGGGGTGTGTTTCAGTTAGTCACATTGCTCAAAAGGTTAAATACAAACAGACAAGAGGAGGGAGGGTGGGGAACAGAATTAGCCACAAGTAAGAAAACTGTACTTCAGTGGGAATCAGCTCTGCTCTCTGCCTCCCCCTGCTGGGGGCTGTGCTGAATTGGTGGCCATGAGGAAGATTGCACCTCCCAGAATCAAATACCACTGGAACACAGCACAGCACCAAGTCAACACAACACCACTGGACACACCACAGGTCACTGAACACAGCAAGGTACACACAGCACAGAGCAAAACAAGACAGAAAGATCATAAAAGAGCTCAGATGAGCCAAGCGTTGCAACACGGGACCGGGTTGTCGCTGGAAATATCTCCAAATACGTGGCTCGAATGGAGGTGTTTTACTCCAAATGACAACTTAAAATACCAGAAGACAAACAAAATCTCAGAAGTGGAAACAAGATGACTCTTTTCTCTTTTTTTGATATTTAAGTATAAAATTGAACTTTGTAAGAAGATTAATACTGCGTGACTAGTATAGAGAAGGAAATGTCACACAGGGGAGCATGGCGGCACAGAGCTGAGTCTAAAACCATCACAAGGACTCAGGGTTCTTTCACAACTAATCTGTTTGGCTCTGTTAAAAATGAACTCTGGCTTTGAGCTGGTGTGATAGAAGACAGCCTGAAAGGAGGTCTTCCTGCTCGAGTCAGAGCCAAACGAACCAAACTGCAGGCATAGAAGAACTCCAACAACAGAAAAGGCTGGTATGGTGAGTTGAATACACAGAGCTAAGATAAAAGTACTTTGAATTCAGAGGACAGTACTACTTGTTGTTCCCAAATACTGGTAAGCATGCCATGATGCATCTATCTTTTCTTGCACATAACAGAGTCAAGGTGAGTCTGAGAATAGACATTTCATTTATTGACTAAACAGGTGATCCAATCATCACAACCCAATTACAGAAGGTAGAATACATTTTAAGGCAAAACCTCCAAGGCTTATAAGCAGTTTTCAGAATGAACACTTACATATTTAGCGAAGAATGATTTCTGCTCTTGTGGATTCTTCCCTTTCTTCTCAGATTCTTGTTCCATTCGTTCAAGGAACAGAGCCGTCTCAGGTCTAGAAGACAGTTAAAAGAAAAAAAGAATCAATATTCAAAAGAACCTCTACAGTGGAAAATGTATGTGCAAGGTGCACAGAGGCTTGTTCTACCTGTGGGCAAATGATGTAGAGCTGATAAACCCTGGAAAATATCACCAAATCAAAGGCTTTTGAAAAAGCTATATTCTGCACACGAGACGATTTGACAAACACACGTACAGCTACAGATATAGTTGAAATGTGCTCTCCTCAGCAGAGAACCACTTACTGTGATTTTTTTGTCCCATTTTAGTTTTTTTCCCCCTCTTTTGAGGTTCAAACTGCTGATTCCAGTTTTCTTTCTAGGAAGTGTAATTGGCAGCACACAAAAACTTTGTTCTTTGTTTTTACAAAGATTAAAACTGTATATGAATATTACATATGATACTGATCATAAATCTGCTCTCCAAAGTCTACCAATTTACTGAACACAGATGCTTGTACAAACAAAATCTACATCAAGAGGATTGTTTATTTTCAACACAACCAAATTGAAATAAAACATAACACAAAATACCTTTTTCGAAAAAAGCACAAGCTGCTTGTCTGCAGTATGTTAACAACCCTTCGTGCTCGAGGCATGTTGACCAATTTGTTTCTTGGTTTGGCTACAGCTTTCTTGGCCTCAATGTGTGTAAAAATAAACTGTGTCCTGAGAGGGAGGATGATGGGAGGCAGTGCAGAGATTGTGTTCAGATAATTGATTATGAAAGACCAATAAATGGAACGGATCACTCATTTTAAATACCTGGGAGGAATCATGGACAATAGACTCACCTTTTAATCTCATGCGGACTCTTTATCTGTAAAAAGGTGAGACAGTGACTCCGACTTCAGGCAACTGCGAAGCTATAATGCCAGTAATTATGCGCCAGCTTAAAAAATAGTTTATAAGTCACAGACTGAAATAAACTATACAAAACGGGTTTAAGAAGGCCTGTAAGATCATTAGCTCTTACCAGATTTACCTCCATAATTATGTAATCCATCCATGCATAAGAACACAACTCACATCTATAGTGACTCCTCCCAACCCCTTCTTTCACGTTTTGAGTTGCTGCTATCTGACAAAAGACTCAAAGTTTGATAAACACGAAAAAAATGTTATAAAAAAAACCTGGTCTGCCAATCACAGGCAAGCTGAAAATCAGCTGATTCCCATCACCATCTGAATAATTAAGCATTATTCCTAGGTAGTGAAG
>JAPMNP010630275.1:0-17866 GCA_029874935.1 Atherina boyeri
GGTCGTGGGGGGCTGGAGCCTATCCCAGCTATTAGCAGGCGAGAGGCAGGGTACACCCTGGACAGGTCGCCAGTCTATTGCAGGGCCTACCTCTTATCATCTTTTCCTGAACTCTTGTCATTTATTTTGTTGGGAAATGTTGTGGGGTTAAGTAAGGGTGGAAGGAAGGACTTAGGAAAAGACTACCATGATGCAGTGAGAATTCAACTTCACTCACACTAAGCTACAATGTGGGTTTGCAGCACTAAAACCACATATTTTAAATAGAAGAAATTACAGAAATCGCAAAGAATTATGAAGTATTACTTTTCTTTTATAAAGGATGGTCTGATGTACCTTATTCGAAAGGAGATAATAAAGGAAGCATTGGACGTCTTTTAGAGAATTCAAACAACTCTTATCATGGCTACCCCTTGGATATTTGTGGAACCTTTCAGTCACTTGGGAAATGGGTTATTCATCTGTACCATTAGATTATGTGAGTACTAATTTGATTATATCTTTGTTTCAGGCAACCAGGCAGTTTCTGGAGGAAATCAACAAGTGGACCAGTCAGCATGGAGTGTCACCGCTGTCTCGGGAGTTGGCCGTCAAGTTCCTCATGGCTCGCAAGTTTGACGTCCTCCGCGCCATCGAGTTGTTCCACAGTTACAGGGTGAGTTTCAAGGTCACTTTCAAGTGATACAGCCCTTGCTTCAAACACGTGTTGGAAACATAGCTTTGAAAAACTTTTGGAGTCTTTGGGCACATTCACACCAGCATTTTTTATTCAATACTTAGTGCGATTGCTCAAAGTCCCCTTCAATTGGGGAATTGTGAGTGCGCAAATTAATTCTGATTCGGATCATAGAAGCACCAACCAACGCGGGTCTCGGCGCACTTCAAGCTGACCAAATGCAGGAAGCAGACTACAAACAATGTCCATTGTGTCCATTCAGTGCACAACATTTTAGGTAAACAAAAATGAAAATATACTGGCCTTTTGGGAGGATAGGTGGCTCTGGTCGGGAGAAATGGCTCGCGGTTGGACGTCAAAGAAGTCGGTAGAAGTTCTGATTGAAAAATGATCAACTCAAAATGGCTGGGATCTGATGCAGCTCCGTATTTTGCTGTTGCGTGATGGAACCAGTTGTCCCGCATTAACCAATTGATGATGGCGTTTTTTTTTCTTGGTTGTGTGTCTGATCTTGTTCTTCAGTAATTCTTGATGCAGTGCCGCCTCTGGTGGTGAGTGGAACAAGTTATTTGAAAGGTCCGATTTATTTGAGTGAGGTAGCATGAATGCAAACTCTGTCCAAAGGAACTTTGCACCTCCCCAACTGATCTGAGAATCCAATCGGACCGAGCCTTGTGGACAATCCTGGTATGATTGCACCCTTAAATAGGCGCTGTTTGGGCGCAGTGGGTTGGGCCCTTGTATGGAGGCTGTAGTTCCTCGCTTGCAGCCGGTCAAGGTTCGACTCCCGGCCTTGGACCCTTTGCTGTGTGTTATTCCCTGCTCTCTGATCCCTTTCCTGTCAAAGCAACTGTCATAAAAGCCACTAAAGCCCAAAAAATCCTTTTTAAAAAAAAAAAGATGCTAATGCTGTTAGCATTAGCCAACACAAAATGTAGTGGAAGGTAATGCTTTTTGTAGCAGGTAATCCAACCACATTGAACTTTTTTTGGTTTGTTTTGTTTCCTAGATTCATACAAAAGCATTTTTAAAAAGATGTATCTAAACAAATTTACATCGGCGAACAGCTGTTTTGTCGGTGTAACTTTTTATATCTTACATTAGCTAAAGCTAGCTCTTGCTTGTGATTGACGCTTGTATTTATAACATACTGACTCCTGTCAGCTGGTAACATGTTTAGATTTCAGATTTTAAGTTGGCACGCATGAAATCCTCCTATGATACCGGAGAACATTTCATGTTGAGTTTTGATGCTCAGCTATGATACATAAATCCTCCCACATATTTAAAAAACATTTCCTCCTCATCATACTGAAGTTATGCATCACATCTACAAGCAGAGATGTATTAGCAGGGTTGCATTCAACAGTGTAAGCAGGTGTCTTTCTGAAAGACTGCTGCTTCTGTTTTTCCCTCAGAGGAAAAGGTCATGAGTGGGTGAAGGGAGACCTCAGTGACAGTGACACTCTGTCACTCTTTCATATGCTGTAGCTTTTCTGAGTTGCAGCTACCCAGAAACTTGCTTTAATTTTGTGTACCAGGTTGTTGGAAACCTCACACAGAGTCAGAGAAACCACATGTAAAATTGAGTATTTTTGGGTGTGTATGCAGCATGTTCACTTGTGCTTGTGGCCAGTTTTGTGGAAAATTTACACATTTTTATAGGTTTGAAGCTCCTACCTTCCACCTCCTGACACATTTAGCATCACTTTAAAATACCTCTGCACTGAAAATAAAGTAAACACAGATCCTTCTCAGAATATACAATTTTAAAAAAAAAGAAAATGTGGAAAGCTAAAAGTCATGCAGAGAGGCTTCATCCTACTCAACTGAATAGCAACATAAGGCCTTCTTCATTGAGCATATCTTTGAAGCTGCGGCCAAACAGGAGCTTGCCTGAGCAGATACATTGAGAGCTTCAGGCCAGACATGCAAATACACTCAAAACTGAATGATAAACTGAGGGATATTTTAAGAAGCCATATGTAGGCGTCTTAAGCTGATCACAAAATGTATTCATGAAAGAAGAAAAAACCCAACATATGGATGTGCAGATGAGATGATCGAAGCAGTTCAGGTAGGAAGGTGTACTTTCACATGTCATCAAAAAATATTAACTTTACATGGAAAAACTGAGAGTTTTCAGAGCTTTTCTTAAGGCCAAGGAGATGAACCTCTGCAGTGAGCACTCTCCTTTTTTTTACTTGTAAAAGGGTTTTCTACCCTCTCAGTCACCTAAAACATACACTTGTGTATATGCAAAACAGCTGGGTGTGTTAAATATGAGCTACGGGATGTTGTGAAGCCATCTTTGCAAACCAGATCAGTGGAGTGTTAGGTAGTACATAACTGAGCATAAAAGAGAAAAGATAAGTAGTGATATCAAGTGATATCCTAACCATCAAAGCAAAAAAATAAGAATGATGATTTTTCTCCAAGACAAGAGTAGATAATATGACTGTAGTTCTTATTTTCTAAATTATCTTTAAATAATATACACAAAATGGTGACTTTCTCATTACAGATTGTAATAATTACCAAAACGTTGATCTTAAGATGTCTGCAAATTTTATTCTTTTCAAACTTCAATCTCCAACGTGGGATTTATCAGCACAGATCTCTGCTTTGTACAGTCAGCAAACGGAAAAGTTGCCAGGCGTCTCAGACACTCTAATGACCTGAATAGTTTCAAGACGTGGCAGGATTGTACCACCTACCTTTTTTAGTACAGTTACTTCAATCATCAAGGCTGGCACTTATTTCAGCAGTGAATGGCTCGACTGGCTAAATGCAACTCATTCACAAGCCTTGAATGAGACGTTGAGACAGATTAGCCTCCCCTGCTGCGCCACAGTTCATTTAACTCAGTTTATGCTGCGTCAGCGCCGGGACAAGTCTTTTTTTTTTCTTTTTTTTTTTTTTAGAACAAAGTCAGGGAGGAAAGTTTGTTAGTAAGCTGCTTGTTCAGTTGGGGGTTGTTGGGCATGGGTGTAGAAATAGGAATCGGCCTGGCGTGCAATTAAACTGAGGTGATTTTTTTAAAAAAATTTTATCATGTTTCCTCTCTGCTTTGTGAGTATTTTGATGTAAGACTGATTTTAATAGTTTGGAACATTTTGATAAACCTTCTTAAGAATTACAGATGCTGTTTAAATGGTATGTTAATTGTGCACAAAACCTAACTGCTAGAAACCATGATAGACGGTGATCTTTATTTAGGTATCTATATATATATATATAATATAGGTATTTCGGCCTATTTCAAGTAACAACATGGCAACAAATCTAAAGGTTGTTTATAATGGCTGTCACAAGAAGACATAGAGCATATGAAGACGCAAACAAAAAGATGAGATACGTTTATGTTATACACCCAATTTAACATGAAAATAGGAAAGAAAATGGTCTCACCTCATGACTTTTTTTCTCAGAATTGGATGAACAGGTTAAACAGCTAGCCCAGTTTGAAATAAACAACGAAAATGAGAGAAATACCTGATCCTGTTCATTATTTCTGGTAACAAGGTCCGCAATTTTTAATACTTACTGATTTTGTCACATTATGGGCTCATGTTTGATATTATAAACACAATTTCTACTCTTGTGTATGTATCCATTTGCATGCTCTTAGCGCCTACATATTGAAGCATTCTGGGTAAATTTTCGAAGTAAACAGAGCTATAAGCAGTCTGCTGACTGACACATTACATTGATCAAATGCTTATTGACTGACAGTTAATCCCAGCCAGAAAGGCCGGAGTCCAACACTGACAACTAGTGATGTTTGACAGCACTGATTTCCTTTCCAATCCAATCCCAATAAATTTCAGGCTTGATATAGATCCGGTATGATACTTTTGTACTAAAACTTTTTACATGTTTGAAAAATCACTCTCAAAACAGTCTACATTAAAGGCTCATTTATGCGCTCCCTTTATGTATGTAAATATAGGTACCATTGTGTCAAACCTTGTAAAATCGTCACTGCCCACATTTTCTCATGCATGTTTATGTTTGCGTGATAGTTAGGCAATATATTCACTGAAGGGCTGTGCAGAGCTCATAGTTCATTCCCAGTTTGGGCAATAGCAAACACTTTACGTGCGTACATGGGTACCTACGTTTCAAACGTCACTGTTTTCATACTTCCATAAGTCCTTTACGTTGACATGTTGTTCGGCAATACATCCACCAGAGGGCATCAACATGGGAATCAATCCATGAGAACATGGATATCTGGTATTGGGGGTCATAATATTGCAGTATTGATCCGCACATAACTACTGACAATCAATTTCATAACAAACGGGGTAAAGTGCCAAACATGCAACCTCTCACGAGCACAAAGCCATCTACTCAAACAACATTCTGTCGGAGATCCATTAAAGTGGATATAAGCCTTTATATCCTTCCTTTTCACATGTAAATCATTCACCTATGGTCTATATAAAGTAGAATTGCAATGCTTTGGTCTGAATTCCTGGTTATTGTAGCCCCACACAGACCCCTCCTTAAGCCTTGTTTTGGTAGGGTCTCTTTAAATGTAAGTGAGACATTTCATGCCCCGCACCCAAAGTACTCGTCCTTGAAGTGTTTCACTCAAGCAAGGAGAACTTTCCCCACTGATGTGGGCACATTTCAGAGAAAAATCAAATTTAACCAGGCAGGATTTGTGTACACAGAAATGTGTACAGATATGTGCATATGTCTTCTTCAAGTACTTTTTCTATTCTCCAGAAAAGCTAATGAGCCCTTCTTTATCAGAGCAAAAATCAAGAATAGGAAACACAAAACCAAGAGGCACCTACATTTCACACTGTGACATATTTTTAAGCACTGCCCCCATGTGGCAGTGGGGTGCTAAAACGGGTAGTCATGAGTTTGAAAGGAGCAGAGTTATTTTCCATCTCATAGTGGTTGTGTGTGCGACCAAAAAGTTGAAGTTGAAGGGACATGACCTCTTGCAGCATTGCACAATGTTGTCACAACGCTTTTTGTTTGGACTGAACGAGCATGTTTGGTCCCACAACCGTTTTACTTTACTGCACCGATGCTCATCACTGTCCTGGTTTTGGTCATATTATAAATGTGTGGTGTACATTGAATTTAAGAATTTTGTTCTTAATCTAATTCTGCAACATGTAAACACAGTCAGGAATTTTCCTTTGTTTTATTCTCATTGTTTGTTTTCTTCCAGATATCAAATTAAGTAGATTTAAATTATCTCCCCTGAGCACCATAAGAGTGAATTCATGAAAGTCCTCACCACTTCCCTCAGGGTTTAAAAGATTAAAAATAAGATGCAGCCTCTTGGAAATTCGGGTGTGTCACTCTATTGTTCACAGTGAGGAATTCAAGTCAGTGACGGCCTGCTGTAGTTTGCCTGCAGCCTGACTTCACCTGCTGTGATCTGTTTTCTTCAGGAAACGCGTCTAAAAGAAGGAATTGTCCGACTCCAGCCTCAGGAGGAACCCCTGCGCTCGGAGCTGCTCAGTGGGAAGTTCACAGTGTTGGTAAGAATCTGCTTCTACCATCATTATTCCCTCAGAGGGAAGATTTATCTTGTTAGGTTGGAAAACAATTAAAGGATAACATGGATTATATTCCACAATATCTTTATCAACAAAGCAAAGCCCAAACAATTGATGCACATGACCCAAGATAAAACTGATCTGCAGCAAAAATAAAATTGTTTATGACATTTGTTCATTCAGTTCCCTAGAGAGCTGCCAAGATAAACTGGAGTGCTTGCTTTAGTGGTGTTTATTAAAGCAAAGTGTTTCTGATAATTGCATAATTGTTTTTTTTTTCCAGCAGGATTTGTTGTCCAGAAATCAAAACTAACTCTATCCTTATTCCATGTTCTTTATGGGGTTTATTGCTTCTAAATTTCTCTGTTTGAGTTGAAAATGTGTCTTTTGCTATGTGATTTTTCTCTTCAGTTCTGTTCAGTCTCTTTTGGATGGAGCTGCAGCGGAGCATCTGTTGTGAAGGTTTTCCTCTGGCAGTCTCTCTCCTCACCTCTGAAAAATACTTTTTTTCTGGACTTGGGGATATCTTAATATCTCAATAACCTAAAGCTGTAACATCACATCGATTGTAAAAGATAGCTATTTAGTGACGCATTAATGTTATCAACTGATTTTGCTGGGGTTTCCTGTTGGAGATAAATTTAGCCCTTTGTCCGCCAAATTACCACCATAAAAATGCCCCCCTACCTGCACATCCAAACATAAACTCCAACCTCTCTGACGTGCCACTGTGGCACTGATGCCTGCACATCCTCTTGTCTGACGTCTGAGCGCTCCAGCCTTCAGCAGCTCACTTCATATCCTGTCTGATTTATTTTTAGCCCTCATGCCAGAGAATACATGCAGGCTTATTTACTTACAAAGGACGGTTCCGGTGTGTCCGTGGTCAGTGGCCTTATTCAAGTAAGAAGCCTTTTAGTTTTCATGCCTCTTACAGTCTTTATGCAGCTCAGCTTTGAGAAACACTTTACTAAAAGAAAAAAAAATAGAAAAGAAAAGGGGCTCCAGTACCTGTAACATCTTTACTGACTGTAATTGTTCCTCCTGCTGATGTGTTGACAACCATTTTTTTTGTAGCGTTGGCAACTTTCCAGCAACCAGTTAATGAACTGAAGTGCCCCCCTGTGGTCATCCTTCAGTTTTACAGAGTTTTCATCTGAATGTGATCGCATCTGTAAGCAGCTCCTTCCAGTGCCACATTTTTAAGCCCAACATTTTCTATAGATTTAATCTTGGTAGCTGGAAAATATAGCTTCCCTGGTTCTGCACCAAAGGAAATATGAGACAACGGTTTAACCTGGATTTAATTTAATGCTCATAAAATAAAGTTGTTTATGTATTTTCAGAGTGCACGAGACCCTTCGGGAGCCTCCATTGCCTTGTACACAGCCAAACTCCATCACCCCAATAAGACGGGAAACCACGTGGTGCTTCAGGCTCTCTTCTACCTCCTTGATCGAGCAGTGGAAAGGTGACGACAAGCTACATTTTTTTGTTTTAAAAGAAGCGGCATTGGGTGTCTCTCGTCTCTCCAAAATACTGTGGAGTCACAGTGAGACCCGGTGCAGAATAAACCAGAAACCAAATAGCTCCCCCAGTTTACATCCATGTAGGAAAGTTTTCCTCGAGGAAATTCTGTTTTTGTGAAGTCAATCATCTTTTCTTTTAGCTTTTAAAAGAAAAAGTATTTTCTTACATAGGTTGGCTGTCACCAAACTCTTGTGCTATGTTTTCTGTAAATGAACAACAACTCTGTTTTTTGTCCGCAGTTTTGAAACCCAGAGGAATGGCTTGGTGTTCATCTACGACATGGCAGGTTCCAACTACACAAACTTTGAGCTGGACCTGAGCAAAAAGATCCTCAACTTGCTCAAGGTTAGAATCAAGGCAATGTCCATGAGCACAGTTCATGTTCAAATGCCAAACGAAGGCTGGTGTCTCCAAAAATGGGAGAATCAGTCACACGATGGATGTGAAATAACATTTCAGCCACTGTTGAAAATGTAACTTCACATTAGGTTAGTGTTATAATATTCTAGTGTATCAGCTGTGGGGAATGTCAAGGACATTGAAATGACATGGCAACATTATAAAGAAGAAAAAGAGTGCTGTTTTGACTCACTCTGTAAAAGATTTGCACAAAATTTCTTCAATCTTTTTCACAAAAATGAGTGGTTTTAATCTGTGTCCACCAGGGGGCGTTCCCCGCCAGGCTGAAGAAGGTGCTGATTGTTGGGGCTCCTGTTTGGTTTCGTGTACCCTACAATCTGCTCAGCCTGCTTCTCAAGGAGAAACTACGGGAAAGGGTAAATGCTCCTTTATTTTATTTTTTTTTTTTTTTTCTTACACCAGCTCTGCAGCTCCATATTTACAGTGATACATCTTCAAGAGAAATTATTAAGATTTTCTTCAATGGCAAACAGTAACTGAGATTTGGATGAGGCATTTTGATTTTGAGAACCTACTGCTCCATTAAATCCTGGTAGATACCTCCACAACCACCTGGACCAAAACAGACCCCAGTTTGTGAGTGCTGGTGGTCAGCAGCACAGGAGCGCCGCAGGGGACTGTGCGCTCACCATTTCTCTACTCGCTGTTCACCTCAGACTCTAATACTCGAGTCATCTGGAGATGTACTCTGATGACTCTGCAGCTGGATCAGTGGATCACTGATGGACCAGAAGATGAATAAAGAGAACTGGTCAGTCAGTTTGTGAGATGGTGCAGAAACAATCACCTCATCTTAAAAAACAGACAACACCAATGAGATTGTCGACTTCAGGAGGAACAGGAGTAAACAAAGCAGGTGGAGGTGGTGGAAGAATACAAGTTAAAAAGTTCAAGATTACAACCACAAAGAAGATCGTTATTGTGATTTTGGAAAATATTTAAAGACTTTAAAACATTATTGCTATATTCTGAAATAACCGAAGTTGTAAAGTGGTAAGTCGCCAGTAACAGTTTTTTATGCTGGGAAATTTCGTAGATGTAGCCTGAGATTAATGAATTGTTGGGAGGACTCCATGTGGTTCTGCAGTTTCATGGAGTAAGGCAAGGCATGTTATTTGTGTAGCACATTTCATGTACAAGATAACTCAGTCCTTTCACATAAAACGTTAAAGGCAAGTTACAAAAGAAAAATTAAAAAGTAGATTACAAACAAAATTACGGAATTAAGATAAGGAAATTGATCAAATCATTTAAGCAGAAACAAATAGAAACTGACATCAATGGGAAATTTGTTTTTGTTATGATCCGTATGCAAGAAAAAAAGACAAAAGGCTCAGGATTTTACTTTGTCTGTGCTTTTTATATTTTGTCATTTGTCATTGCATTTTTGTTTGCATTTCTGTTAAAGTAAAATCTTAAAAAAAGAAAATATCTAAAACTACTGGACCCATTTTGTTTTAACAGCTCCATGTTGGGCATAATATCAAGTATTCACGGGGCCTTAATTGATTTCTGACTTTTTCTAACTCCAGGTTCAGATGGTGAAGATGTCTGAACTGCGCCATCACCTCCCCAGAGATTGTCTCCCCCAGCACCTCGGTGGCCTGCTGCCCCTGGATGCATACAGCTGGAACCAGCAGCTACTGGCAGGCCAGAATGGCAGAGTGGACCCCGTTGATGAGCTGGTGGGAATCCCCGTGGAAGATTCCTCCATTCATGTCCCTGGGCCAGAGTCCATGAGGCCCCAGGAGCTGCTGGCGCATCTCGGCAGGCTGCAGCGCTCTGGCATCCATCAAGAGTATGAGGAGCTGCGCAAAGAAACACCGCCTGGAACTTTCCACTGTGCACAGTGAGTTTTAACTTTGACCCAAGACTCAATTAGAGGTACTTGACATTTGTGTGATTTGATATTTAAAGTAAGAAGAGAAATCTTGTCATTTTTGGTATAAATACTGAATCTACAGATATAATAAATTCTTACTTGATGAATTGATAATCTTTCCCACTGGACCTCTCTCACCTCTGCTGGAAGCTTAAGTCCAATGGCCACAGGTTGGTCTTACTTCCTGTAGTTCTCTGTGAAGCATCTCGATGGGATGATTTCTGCCACTTAACAGCCCAAAAAAAATTCAAGAGAAATGTGATGTTCTTTACTTCGTAACAAAACAGATGAGGAATCATTGTGCCTGTTTTAACTGTAACCACTTGAATGAGAATGATTTGAGCTGGCATATCCAGTTTAATCTTTGTAGTTTTTTTTGTCACTGGTTAACAGCAATAGGTGTCAGTATTTTGGTTTCAATCTACTTACAGAGCCGCCTACAATCAGGAGAAGAATCGCTACGGAGATGTGTTGTGCCTTGATCAAACCAGAGTGCGTTTGAAACCCAGAAGAAACGAGGTAAAGTCTTGAAATCTTCGTATCGACTGAGAGCAGCAGCTCCATTCATGATCACTATCGGCCGCCAAAAAATGTGCTCAACCCAGTCTGTTTGATTTTGTCATATTACTGATTAACACTTTTCTTATCTGTCAGTCTGTTCATGGAGCAGTTTTTGCTCTTCATGAACTGATGTGAGGTGTTTTTATTCTTCTTGCAGAGATCAGATTACATCAATGCAAGCTTCATGGACGGCTACAAACAGAAGAATGCATACATTGGTACTCAAGGTACAAAAAATAAGACATTTTCAGACAAAACTCTTTATCTTTTCTGAATGTTTTTGAGATAATATTGTATTACTTCAAATTGACAGATGATTGTATTTTATTCACCTGTATTGGCTCAAATGCTTTTTAGTTCGTGTCGTTTTGACCTTTTGGATTCTAATTATGCAAAAATATTTCACAAACCCATCCTGTTTACAATTTGGGTTCAAAATCATTCATCTCAGTGAGGTGGCACCAGCAGAAACAAACAAAAAAAAAAGTGTTTTTATGGGAAATGGTGCACATTTTTAAGTGGTAGTTGCCTTTTATTCTGGGGTCCATTGTTTTTCCAAAACCAGCTGAATGGATTCTAACCATTTGTTGAAGGCAGCTCTGATGTGTAAACTGTGACAGAATATGCTGGCAGGAGATTAGATTGAGGAGTTCACATTACAGAACCAGGGAGGTTTGTTTTATAATTACTGTTTATTAGAAGTTGTTGTTGCTCATTCTTTTTCACATTAATCACTGGGCGAATCGTCTTACTGTGTAGGTCCGATGGAAAGGACATATGGTGATATTTGGAGAATGGTTTGGGAGCAAAACGTCCTTGTTATCGTCATGACAACCAGGTAATTTGAGTGGGTGAGTCCAAAAAAGAAAAAAAGGTTCCCATTTTAGTTTAGTGAAAATGAATTTCCTTGCATGTGCTGCAGGACAGACGAAGGCAGCCGGAGGAAGTGCGGACAGTACTGGCCCCTGGACGAAGGTGGACAGGAGGTCTATGGCCATATAGCTGTGGTGAACCAGAGAGTGGACCACCACACCCACTATAATCACACCACCTTGGAGCTGCACAACACTGAGGTACAACCATCTTCTTCACTGGAAAAGATCCATTTTTCTGTTTATGATGTCATTTCATTTTAGTTGTCATCAAAGACTCAAATCAGATCTACTTCCCCACAAATTGTGGATTAGATTTTTTTTGTGCTAATGTCTGGAACACCTCATGGGTATAGTGATGCTGTTGAGGAAACAAATTAATATAATACATGAAGTAAATTTTTTAAACTAGGTGCTAAAGTATTCTGTAATCCTTGAAACATGAAAACTAGTTTAATAATGAAAGTTGTTACATTGATATTTAAAGCTTGTTGATCAAATCTTAATGCAAACACCCGATCAGAGTACCAACCACAATCATCCCAAGATGACACCAATAAAAAAGAGAAATAAAAATGCAAATGCAGGTTGCTTCTGAATGCCTTTTTAACAACATTGATTTCACCAATGTCTTCATCTGAGATTCTTCACAGGATGCATTTATATATATTTTGGAGAAGCTAAAAAGATGAGAGGGCTACCACTTATCGGGCGTCAAAAGACCCATAAACAAATGAGCTCTGAGACCTTGTATTTGCATGTGAGAGCGATCAGTTTTAACTTTCAGTGCTGGCGTTTACCAGTATTGATCAGGATGCAGCTCATTTATTTATAGATAATACTTAACTGTTAACTTTCAATACTTTGATTTCAAACAATATGCAGATCGATCAAAAAGATGCTCTTTCTTGAAGTTCTCTGAAGTTGTTCAAGTCTGTGTACAAATTTACCAGTCACTTTATTAAGTCCACCTTGCTAGTATCTGGTTTAACCCCCCTTTTATTAATAATAATAATAATAATAATAATTAGAATAGTAATAATAATTAGAATAGTAATAATAGTTATGATAATTATAATATTAATAATAATAATTATACATTTTAATTTACAAAGCACTTTAAGTTTGTGCAACAAATCTCAAAGTGCTAATTGTCCCCCTTTGTCTATAGAACTATCCTAATTCTTAGCATAGACTCAACAAGGTGTTGGGAACATTCCTCAGAAATTTTAGTCCAAATTGACATGATGGCATCACACAGTATCTGCAGATTTGTCACAACATCCCAAAGCTTGTCTATTGGATGGAGATCTGGTGACTGTGGAGGCAGTTGGAGGACAGTGAACTCATTGTCATTTTCAAGAAAGCAGTGGGAAATGATCTGAGCTTTGTGACATGGTGCATTATCCTGCTGGAGGTAGCCATTAGATAATGGGAACATTGGAATGGACATGGTCAGCAACAATATTCAAGGCTGTGGTATTTAAATGATATTTAGTTGGTGCTAAGGGGGCCAAAGTGTGCCAAGAAACGATCCCCATACCATTACAGCAGCAGCTTAAATCTTTGATAAAAGGTGGGATGGATCCATGCTCCCCTCCATCTGAATGTTGTGACTCAAATAGAGACTCGTCAGACCAGACAACATTTTCCAGTCTTGTATTATCCAATTTTGGTTAGCCTGCTGCACGTTCAGGGATGGTATTTTGCAGACATTTGTAACTTGTAACCAGTGGTTAGTTTTTTTTATCATCTCCAACCAGTCTATCCATTCTCCTCTGACATCAACAAGACATTATAGCCCAGACAACTGCTGCTCACGGGATATTTTCTCTTTTTCAGATTATACCTGAAACCCTAGTTAGGGTTGTGAGTGAAAATCCCAGTAGATCAACTGTTTCTGAAATACTCAGCCCAGCCCCTCTGGTACCATTAACCATCCCATGTTCAAAGTCCCCATTCTAAAGCTCAGTTTGAACTTAAACAAGTCATATTACCCATGTCTAGATGATTAAATGCACTGAGCTGGTGCCATATTATTGGCTGATTGGCTAATTGTGTTAACAAGCCATTTAACAGGTGTATCTGATAAAATGTCTGTTAAATGTCGAATAAAAAAAGCAAACATATGTTGAGCATCTTCTGGCAGACTTTATTGCAAAACTAAGTTACTAACCTAATGGCATATGTCACAATAATCGTCCTCTCATTCCCCACATTAATGACATTATTGGTCTTATTTAGAAAGTATTTTTCAGTATACTTTAAACATGTGAACTTTTATTTTCACACTGTGTTCAGACGTGTGAACAGAGACATGTCAGTCATTTCCAGTACCTGAGCTGGCCTGACTACGGGGTCCCCACCTCGGCAGTGACTCTCATCGACTTCCTGGGAGCTGTGAAGAGACAACAGAAAAAAATGGTGAAGGCTTTGGGCCTTCAGTGGACAGGCCACCCACTGGGACCTCCAATGGTGGTCCACTGCAGTGCAGGGATCGGAAGAACAGGTAGACGGTTGACCTAAAATTAATAACTTTGTAAACAACATGAATTTTTCCACAGTCACCCTCGGTGTAGCTACCAATAAAGCCCTGTCGTTTGCAGGTACCTTCTGTGCCCTTGACATCTGTCTGTCCCAGCTTCAAGACGTGGGCTCGCTTAACGTGTGTCAGACGGTGAGACGCATGAGGACACAGAGGGCCTTCAGCATTCAAACCCCGGACCAGTACTACTTCTGCTACAACGCTATTTTGGAACACGCCCAAAGACAGGGCCTCCTCCCATCCAATCAGTGAGCTTCAGTCCTGATGCCCCCCCTGCTACCCACTCTCCCCCAATTCCACAAGTCCTGCCATCTTTGCAGTCAGTCTGTAAAACCCAGAGCCTCGTTCTGCGACTAAAACTGAGTGTTGAGACAAGGCCATTCTTAATTGGCAGACTAGGACAGAACAGTGACAATAAAAATGCTTTGATTGTTGACACAGTGTTTTTAATGTGATATTGTGGCTGCCATCAATGTGACGTTGTTGTTTTTCGCTGAACATATCTCTGGAGAAACAGTCAAGTGACCAAACTGCTCAAGTGATGTGTGGCCAGGCACATTGTGTCAACGGAGGTAATGTTAATCTTTTAATTTATTCATTCGTCAACGATGGGACCTTTAACAGGATATGTCACTGTGCTATATGTTGTAACAGCTAACATGAATGTTACCGTCATTACAGCCCAAAAAAAAAAAAGGCTGTACTGTTTCCTGTAGTTGCTGCTGTAATCAAGTATTTCACAGCCAAACAAATGCCACCTAGTCTTAATTACTTCCTGTGTAAGAGCTGAGCTGGAGCTGTGGTGGTTAACTTCATGTTTCATAGACAAATAATATAAATATTTAATGGAGTTTTTGGGTGAAATATTTCTTTTAAATCACGGCACAACAATAATAAGGTAGTTTTTGCCCTCTGGTGTGTGGTGATCACAAGTATTCAGCTAAACATCACATAGATGGTACAAGCTAGACAAATGCTGTCTCAGTCCAGCCATACTGAACCAAGAAGTATTGATCCAAGTTGTTCTCCTTTGAGTTTCTTTTTTTTTTAAGTTTTATATTAAGTTCTTTTCTGCCATAGCAAACGGCAGTAAGAAAGGTTATCACATCTGAAATTATTTGCCTGATAAAATGCTGCCGTTCATGTGAGTTAAAACCCAAAACGTTCCATCTTGCCTAAACATTAAAAAGCCTATTGCAGCCTTAGCTGTGCAGTAACTTATTGCAAAGCCCCACACACCCTTATTACAGACAGCATCTGTGTAAGTCAGCAGTTAAGAACCTCATGAGTAGTGCAATACTTTTTGTTTTCTTTTTAGATAAACACAAAATCACATCTTAGCACTTTGAATGAACTTTTCCTGTTGTGTTCTGAGATGAGGGGTTACAGCATCAAGATGAGAGGACAAATTCAACAGCCTATATGTGATGCTGGGGCAACTTGATTGTTGTTGTAAATTTAGTGCTGCACCATTATGAATCATGTAGTGATATTTACTGTAAACACCTGTGTAGATTTTTACTGGGACGAATCAAGAGGATTTTGTTTTTCTTGGTTTTTTCTTTCTGATATTGCAGGGAAACTGGAAAAAGACAGCAGGAATAGTTGAAGAAACAAGCACAAACCTGCACCAACCACACACCCTCCCAAGTCCTCTTTGGGCTCTGGAGTCAGAAATATATTTTCAATAATTTTGTTACTTTTACATGCTGTGGTTGTAGTCAATGCTATCATCTGGTCCCATTATCTTGTCATTATTATAGTACATTTAAGGAGAAAAAAAGCTGTGCTGTGTTTCATTACGCTATTTTCTTTACTACAGAATTCATATTGAATTTATTGGTAGTGAAGCATTTGTTTTTAAGTCTGCCATCCTCATATATTCTGATTTAAGATTTAGTTTTCCTTTCAATGATAGATGCAAAATGTGCTCTATTTTATTTTTCTATTATATTCAGCAACTGTTTTCATACAATTACAGTTATCTATATTTTATATTTGTTCTGTTATAACCTATTATTATTATTATTACATTATCATTCATAACTATTGATTCAAGCTATACTGTATTAAATGCAAATTATATGAAGGTGTGTTCGTAAAGGTTGTGTTTTTTTGGCTTGCTGTGATCTCAACCGCTCTGCATTTTTACTGTAAATGCCGTAAATGTTCATTTTGCAGGCAGCTACTCTTAAGATGGGCCATTCTTAGTTCATAAAAACAGCTTATCTACAAGAAGTTCAAACTTATGTCATCAAAATTCAAAATCCAATTTCAGTTTTATTAAATCACTTTAGAGCTGCATTCATCAAGATTTGTGTGTTGCTGATTGGTCAAAAGTCAGAGGTGACACCAGTAAAAAAAAACACAAGGGGAATTAGGTGTGACCCCGCTGTTTCACTTCCCGTCACCCTAAAAATATCTCATCTCTCATTTAGTTGTTTTATGATGTGCAGCTTGACCATTTTGGCCAACACCAGCAGCTGTTTTTAGCAGGAAACTGCAGTAAATCCACAGAGCACATACAGTGGGTACAGAAAGTGTTCAGATTATTTTTTTAACTCTTTGTTTCATTGCAGCCATTTGCCAAAATCAAGAAAGTTCATTTATTTCTCATTAATGTACACTCAGCACCCTATCTTGACAGAAAAAAACAGAAATGTAGAAATTTTTGCAAATATATTAAAAAAGAAAAACTGAAATACCCCATGGTCATAAGTATTCAGATCATTTGCTGTGACTCATACTTAACTCACATTCTGTCCATTTCTTCTGACCCTCCTTGAGATGGTTCCGCTCCTTCATTGAAATCCAGCTGTGTTTAATTAAACTGATTGGACTTGATTGGGAAAGGCACACACCTGTCTATATAAGACCTGACAGCTCACAGTGCATGCCAGAGCAAATGAAAACCATGAGTTTGAAGGAACTGCCCAAGGAGCTCAGAGACAATTGTGGCAAGGCACAGATCTGGCCATGGTTACAAAAGAATCTCTGCAGCACTCAAACTTACTAAGAGCACAGTGGCTTTTATAATCCTCAAATGGAAGAAGTTCGGGACGACCAGAACTCTTCCTAGATCTGGCCGTCCAGCCAAACTGAGCAATTGAGGGAGAAGAGCCTTGGTGAGCGAAGTAGAGAAGACCCCAAAGATCACTCTGGCTGAGCTCCAGAGATTCAGATTGGAGAAAGTTTCACAAAGTCAACTATCAATCACTGCAGCCCTCCACCAGTCGGGGCTTTATGGCAGAGTGGCCCGAAAGAAGCCTCTCCTCAGTGTAAGACATATGAAAGCCTGCATAGAGTTTGCCAAAAGACACAAGAAGAACTCTGACTATGAGAAATAAGATTCTCTGGTCTGATGAGACCAAGATTGAACTTTTTGGCGTTAATTCTAAGCAGTATGTGTGGAGAAAACCAGGCACTGCTCATCACCTGCCCATTACAATCCCTACAGTGAAACACGATGGTGGGAGCATCATGTTGTGGGGTGTTTTTCAGCTCCAGGGACAGGATGACTGGTTGCAATTGAAGGAAAGATGAATGTGGCCAAGTACAGAGATATCCTGGAAGAAAACCTCTTCCAGAGTGCTCAGGACCTCAGACTGGGCCGAAGGTTCACAACAGGACAATGACCCTAAGCACACAGCTAAAATAACACAGGAGTGACTTTGGAACAACTCTGACCGATCTTGATTGGTCCAGCAAGAGCCCTGACCGGAACCCAATTGAGCATCTCTGGAGAGGCCTGAAAACGCTGTCCACTAACATTTACTATCCAACCTGACAGAACTGGAGAGGATCTGCAAGGAAGAATGGCAGAGGATCCCCAAATCCAGGTGTGAAAAA
>JAPMNP010630294.1:0-22552 GCA_029874935.1 Atherina boyeri
AATAATGAAACGCAATATGGGACTCTCGGTGTCAAAACTTTTTTTTTTTTTTTGGTTGGTGTTAATCTGTGGCGTTAGGAGTTGAATCTGTGGCGGTGCGCCACAGATTCCTCTATGTGTGGGAAACACTGCTGACTATAGTGAGATCTATTATATAAGAAAGATATTTAAACATAAAACAATACTATCGTGTTGTTCAAATTAGAAATTGTATTTATTTTTATTTAAAAAATTGCAGTTACAGTCTTCTATGTCATTTTTACATTTACAAAAGTAATCACAGGGGCCAGATTGGGCCCTCTGGTGGTCTTTTTTTGGCCCCCAGTCTGTAAGTTTGACACCTCCGCTTTACACAATTCATTGCACCCTCAGGTGGTAAAAAAAGCTTGACAAGCTGGTGATTGATGAGCTGAACGGAGAAGTTTCTTCTGACTGTATTTTCTTAAAAATAAAAAAGAACAAAATTAACTGGAGATTGCATTTTGCTCTTTCTTTTAGTTCCTAGTGGTGTGAGAAATATCCATGACAGCAAAGTCTCTCGACAGCCATCAAGTAATTCCTCTAATCATAATACAAGACTAGCCTCAGATGAAGACTACATGAATGTGGCTCACAGACTGAGAAACGAGGTAATGCTGTGAATCAAGTTATACTTAGCTGAATTTCAGCAGAAACTGTTTAAAGTAATAAGAAATCCCCCGTGTTCCCGCAGGAGAATGAATCTAACATGAAGGCCTCAGCATTTTCCGTTAAATCATCTCGGTCTGTGTGTTCCCCTGCTGGAAGTGAAGAGACTGCAAAAAGTATGCTGCTTTAGCAACAAGTCAATTCCACTTAATTTAGTATGACTCTAAAATGATACACTTTTGTCCAATTCTTCCTTTCCAAATGCTTGTTTTCTTATGCTGACATGTACTTGGATGCATCTGTGTTTCTGCAGGGTCTAGGCCTTCTCTTATCATGCAGTCACCTTCACCTGATGTGCCACAAGGTGCTCCTGACCTGCTCCTCTCCACTGCTGACCGAAAAAAGAAGCAGAGGGGGAGAAGTAAAGAAGAAAATGATCATATGGACAAAAATGCCTTGTATGACATAGTGAGTTCTCCATCAAAGGACTCAACTAAGCTGACTTTAAAACTGTCCAGAGTGAAGATTCCAGATGTGAATCAGTCAGAAGAACATCCCCCTATGTCACATATGGACTCAGAACATGAAACGGTTACAATGAACAGTAATGATAATCAACTGTCAAATACTCCCCAGGACTTTTCACACAAGTTTGATGCTGAGGAGCAAACAAAGTGTCAGCAGGTTGCTGTGCAGCCAAATTCCAAGGAGACCGGGATCATCGGCGGGGTTGTATTTGATGATTCTGAGATAGAAGCAGTTGCAGAGATTGAGAGAATAGAACGTGAATCAGCCGGTGACAGAGAGCGGTGCTCTAAAGAAGTCCAGGATAAAGGTGAATTTTTTTATGTTTATGTTTTTAACACGTCTTCTTTATTTCTTTCATGACTTGAGGTTGTTCATAGGAGGCTGAGTTATAGTGTTCTCTATTGCAGACAAGCCACTGAAAAAACGGAAACAAGACACTTATCCTCAGGAACCCGGAATTGAGGCAAGTGAGGGGCCCACTGTACACAGCGGCAACAGCATCAGCAAGCTGACACCCAAGAAGTCAAGTACAGCAAGTAACGGTGCCAGTCGGCCTGCCTTGATGGTCAGTATTGATCTGCAACAAGCGGGCAGAGTGATTGGACAACCCGTAGTCATCTTGGAACCACAGCCATTGTGTGAAGATCACATACGTCGTCTCAAGAGAAATTCAGATGGAAAGGTCAATAAAAATGTTGAGAACCAACCTGGGATCATCAAACAGCTTCCTAACATTCCTCAGAAGTCTGGCTTAGAGGCACAACCAGAAACCCAGAAACAGGAAAGCCGGCGTGAATCAAAACAGAAACATGACAGCAAAAGTGACAGTGACAAGGGACACTCAGATGACAGACGGCCAGACATGACGCGGCAGAAACATGACAGGCATTCAGAGTCTAACCACAAAGAGGAAAAGAACAACAACAGTCGCAGATCCCATGTTATCAAACCAGAGTATCCAAAACCTGTAAGCAAGGCGGACCGCAACACCGTACATGAAGAAGGCAAAGGCAGGGATTTAGAAAGGGTTAGGGACAGAGAAAGACCGAGGGACAGTGATGTAAACAAAGCCAAAACCAGAATTCGAGACAAAACCAGAGAAAAAGGCAGGGAGAAAGACAAAGACACTGACAAAGACAGAGAAAAGGGTAAGGAGAAAGACAAAGACACTGACAAAGACAGAGAAAAAGGTAAGGAGAAAGACAAAGACACTGACAAAGACAGAGAAAAGGGCAGGGAGAAAGACAGAGACACTGATAAAGATAAAGAAAAGGGCAAGGAGAAAGACAGAGACACTGATAAAGACTGTGAAAAGGGCAAGGAAAAAGACAGAGAAAAAGGCAGGGACAGAAACAAAGACACCGACAAAGGCAGAGAAAAAGGCAGGGAGAGAGACAGAGACACTGATAAAGACAAAGAAAAAGGCAGGGACAAAGACAGAGAAAAGGGCAGGGAAAGAGACAAGGACAGTGACAGAGACAAAGAAAAAGGCAGGAAGAGAGACAAAGATATTGACAGAGACAAAGAAAAAGACAAGGAGAGAGACAAAGTCAGGGACAAAGACAGAGAAAGAGACAAAGGACGAGAGAAAGACATGGACAGAGACAGGGAGAAAGTCAAAGACAGGGAGAAAGATAAAGACAGAGATAGGAATAGGAAGCACAAGACATTGTCCAGAGAAAATTGCAGCAGAAACTCACCTGACCGGCACTCTAAAGCTGACAGTCCTAAAATTAAGCAAGATGGAAGCAGAAAATCAGCTGACATCAATGGTCGACAGAAAACGGGCAGCTCCAGCCTTCAATCCCCCCAAAATAAAGAACACAGGACAAGTGGGGATGGTAGCATTAGTTGCCTCTCTGGAAACAAACAACAGGCCTCTGAATCTAAACTTAGCGAATTTCCTTCATACCTGCTGGGTGGCAAGTCAGGAAGTCTTAAGAACTTTGTGATTCCTAAACTGAAACAAGATGGAGCAAATAAAGATCTCCAGCTCAAAAGTAAATTGTTACAGAGCTGGAGCGAACCACTGGTAAGGTTGGAGAGAGTGTCATTGGTGGAGAACTTAAACAAAAGAGCCAAACCTATTGTCGTGCTTCAGAGACTCGGGATTGATGATGTAAAAAGGATAATTAAAGAAAGCAGGAATGAACACAACTCCAGATACAGGAACTGGTCCTCTGACAAATCAGCAAAAGGTATGAGCTACTTTTTATTGTTCTAAATTTGTGAGAGCAGTAAATCAGTGTGACGAGTCCAAAAAAAGGGAAAAATACGTTTTTCACCTGCGTTCTTCTTCTATACTGATCAGCTTATTTATAAATGAATATAAATAGAGTATAAATCATTTCACAAACTGGTAATGTAATCCAAAATGATAAATGACCATAACAATTAGATTTATATGATGTATTTGAATTTGGACCCATGTCATGTCTTCCACTATTCACTGATTGATTGTGCTATATGAAACCCCATACTTATTTGTAAATTGTAATATGTGCTGCTTCAACAAAAGTGATACAGCAAACTGTATGCTTGTGGATATGATGCCTCTGTCTTTAGATCAGTTCCACAGCTCCAATAATTCACAACTCGCGTGACTCACAAAGTCACCCTCTAAATGTGGCTTCCTTCTTATCAGGAGATGTGAAATAGCAAAGGAGCTCTGAATGCGAACCTTTGATTTCTGGAGACTAATGGGTCATTGGTTTAAAATCTATTCACAAATTTCAGCAACTTGTTTCCTGTGTCCAAAATTAAGTTAAATGAATGAAATCCTTGAAGGGAATTTTTTTTCTAAAATTATATTTATATATAAATCCCTAATTGTCAGTCAAAAAGATAAATCATTTCAGTTTAAAAAAAAAAAAGAAACTGATGAGCGTGTTGTAATTTTTTTTTGTGTGGGGTAATTACATTTGCTAAATAAGAACAACCAGCATGCACTTAGACTTAACAGGGTTATTCATTATTATAAGAACAAACGAGCGAACAATCCTGTGGTTTCAGAAAATATTAGTCATGTACTGTAGACCTCTCTTAGGATCTTTTTAAAAACAAGTTGAAGAAAAATACTTTGGAAAATTTGAGAGAAAAGGGCCTGTTGTAATTGATATTATAAATTCGATCCTAAGTTTTTCACAGAATTTCTAAGTTTTTCTGTCTTTTGAAGTGGAGTTTATTCTGTGCTCAAAGCACTGTTTCTTTATCTTCACAGAGACAAATTTGGAGAGGGCAAATAAGCGAAAGCACAGTATGATTAGTAAGAGATCCAAATATGTTGAGGTGGACTCAGATGATGACGAGGATGATGATGACAAGGATGATGACGACGAGTCTGACTCTGACAATGAGTGTAAGTATTCAACCTTGTGAAATCACATTGTTTGTAGTTACCTATCAGAATGCTACAGAATCTGTTATAATTGCAGCGCTGTCTCCACTTTTGACAGGACAATAATTGAAATGATTGAGATATTTTTGCTATGAAAATTCAAGATTTGTGTGAACTTTTGTTTTTGTTGTTTTAGCTGCAAAGAAAAGGTCCAAGAAAGGCCATGACAAGTCATGGAAGTATGAAGAGAAGAGAGGATCAAGGGATCACCACCGAAGTGGAGGTTTTAACTCTCGTCGGGGTTCAGGTGGTCGTCATCGGGAATGGGGCCAAGACGATTCAGATGAGGGCTCTACCCAACAAAGCCTAAATGACTGTGAGACTTTTTTGCATCAACTTACTCAGAGCTGTCTTTTAAGGAGAAATATACATAATTTACATTACAGTAAAATTATATACACCTTAATAAAACACAGCTTTCCAGCGAGGTAGCTTCAGGGTCAGCAAGCTAGGACGATTGAACCAATATGACATATAGATTCACACGAGACTTTTGATACTGAACAGATTAAAACAAAAACTTTTCATGATTATTAACCTGTGAAGAGTAAGGTCAAAATGTAAGAACAGAAATGAGAAAGAATAACAGCTATTGGGGAGATGTTAACTTATAGTTTCTGCAAACATTATACTCCTGTCTAAAATGAGCATCACATGATTGTGTTCATATGCATCAGTCAAGTCTTGTCCCCACCTGCACATAATGCACCCAGGCAGGAAAGTGAAATGCTATGCATATAAATTCTGTTCCCCTAAGCAGTGGTTCCCAAACCTTTTGAGCCACGACCACCAGTTGTTGGTGTTTGCCACCCTCCAAATCAGAGTAACTCTCGGGGATAACGCCAAATTCAGATTTTTGATATGGCATGAGTAGTAACTTTGTTGTTAATTTCACAGATTAATCTGTTTGCATTATAACATGAATTTTAACAGCCCTAATAAAAATCCCAAATTTTATTTGATAAAAGTAGGCTATATTTTTTTATCAACAATCTGGAGACTCCCTGAAACTATTTGTGACCCCCAGTTTGAGAAAAGCCGCCCTAAATGAGAGGATAGACTTAGCACTTACTGTCAGAGGTGGGTAGAGTAGCCAATAATTATACTCATAAAAGTACTGTTACTTTATAATAATATGACTCAAGTACAAATAAAAAGTAGTCATCCAAATAATTACTCAAGTAAAAGTAAAAAAGTACCTAATGAAAAAGCCACTCAAGTACTGAGTACTTTCTGAGTAACATCAGATTTATTGTTCTTTGAAATATCACCACCACAAATAATTAAGTATCTAATGTGATGTAACAGATATACGTCTTTGTTATAATCATTTTATGTTGCATCACATTATTTATCCGTTCTAGTGAAGTCAAATAGTACGCATGGTTTTCTAGGCCTTGGGTTACTCAGATAAAATACAGTTTATGATGAGGCTGTTTTCACATATGGGTTACATTGGTTAATATTAAGTTCAGTTATAGTAATGTCAAAATGAAATATTACATGTTCAATCTCCAGTTTGGGAGTAGGCACTATATGATAATGGCAGATTCAGTAGGTGTTTAAACAAACTTACAACCTCACTTGCAAAATAGAAAAAAGAAGAGTATTGTCGTTAAAACTTGATCTGGGCTCATTTAAATTTTCTCCACCATTAGTCATACAACAGATTGTCTTGAGTAATGTATAATCAATATTTATAATATACACAATAAATAAATACACAAAAACTAGCTGCTAGTTGCTCCACAGTCAGACGTATCAGTGTTTCCAGCCGTGACACTGAGGCTGTCAACTGTAGGACGTGATGATATTTTTTTTATAAAAAAAACAAACGAAGAGAGACATTTTTAAACTGTGAAAACAAGTCGCGAGGGCCGACACAGATGACAGCGCGTGACATGGCAGTTCTTTTTTGTAGTCTGTGAGGCACACATAGATTGAATGTGCGGCCAGGGGTGTTCCAGGGCTTATGTCTCTTCTTCCAAACAACATGCTGTTGTTTCATCCATTCTTTACGTCCTCTCCTGTTACGTTTGTGTGCCGTAGTGAGTGGTGCTAACTCTACTCCTGTGCGGAACCAGCACCGGAGAGTCATGCGACTGCCTGGCTACATCTGATTGGTGGTATGGAGTCAAACGTGAGAACGTCATGTGGAAGTCTCTCCATATAGTCTCTTCAACAAAACAAAACTGTGAATCGTGCATTGTTATGTAACAAGCACAATGTATTGTGCTCGTTACTTTTATTGTAAAGTAGTAATGGTAGCGTTTCTTCTTCAGAAATATACTTGAGTAAAATTAAAAAGAATGGTGTATTAAAATTACTCTTAAAAGTACAATTTCTGTAAAAATGTACTCAAGTAAATGTAATGGAGTAAATGTAACTAGTTAAACTGTAGTTAAATTGTTTTTAGTTTAACTAACTCTAGTTAAAAACTAGACACTTATATTGTTACTGCAAGTGCAATAAAACATCCAGAGTAAGGAACTGATCAGATTTCTTTATATCAGCAATGGAACGTGATGCTTTAAGATATATGAAAGCCATTTTTAACTTCCCCATCCATTATTGGTATGTTTTACACAACAGAAATACTTGTTGCATCTTGAAATGGATTGCTTTGACGGTAAAATGTTTCTTTGTGACTTATATTTCACTGAGTGTACAATTCAATCACTGGTAAATCGCATTTATTTCACACATATTTGGGCCTATTTCCATCATAACTTCAGATACCGTATGTTTGAAGGAAGCACTTAAGAAAATTAACTTTAGCGTGAATAACCTTTGGATAACTGATTGTCACTTAAGCAGATTAATGAAGCCATTAATGTTATGTATGCCAAGTGTGAAAAGGGCCTAATGGTTGAAGTTGAGATGTATGTCTTGTATTTATTCATTCATTTATTTATTTATTTATTTATTTATTTATTTATTTATTTATTTATTTATTTATTTATTCATTCATTCATTCATTCATTTTTATTCAGATGCCAGAAAAATGAAGAAAAAGGAGAAACAGAAAAACAGGAAGGCATACAATTCCATGACACTAGAGGGTAACAATTGTACTTCTCGCATGATGTTCACCACAACACTTGAATTTAAAACACACTGTAAAACCAATCTTTTTATTAATCAAGTTGTTTTACACTTATTTAACAGAAAAGATTGACTCCTCTACTTTTAAGAGATTTGCATCCAATATGGATGGTATCCTTGAGAGCCTTGAGGACATGGACCTTGCAGCTGCAGGTAAACATGGAGTGTTGCAATGTTTCTATGCTCAATGCATTTGGTGGAGTGTTGTTTAGAAGTGTTCTCTATTCTCTCGAACAGATGACGATGATGAGGAGATTTCTCAAGATCTATTGCTCGGAAAGCAGCAGCTGAGTGAACTAGGAAGTGATTCTACCAAGATTAAGGCTATGGGTGTCTTTAACAAGGTCAATTAAGGTCTCCTTATTGTCAAATGGTTAAACTCAGCCTTACAGCTGATTTTAAATTGTTGTGAAAATCACCAATCCATCACTGCATTGTTGTTTTTCTGCCTACAGTTTTCAACTAGTAAACTAGTCAAAGTTTTGAATATACTGGAAAAGAACATTCAGGACAGTGTCAAACTTTCCACCATGATGAGCAATGTAAGTTATCGGCCTGATGTTGTTGATACTCTAGACGTTCAAGCTATTTTTTTGATTTATCTGTTTATTTTGTTAATGAATTTGTAGGATGATTCCATGGATGAGGAACGTTTGTGGCGTGACCTCATAATGGAGCGGGTGACTAAGTCTGCCGATGCCTGCTTGACTGCACTCAACATAATGACATCTCCCCACATGCCGAAAGCAGTTTATATAGAGGATGTGATTGAGAGGGTGTTGCAGTTCACCAAGTTCCACCTGCAAAATACTTTGTACCCTCAGTATGACTCTTCCTACAGAGTGGATCGCCATGGAGGTCAGCCACGGCATTATTCTGTTCTTTTTATTGTGTGATTTTAGGCACAGAATGCTGACTAATGCACAGTTCAATCATTCAGATATGTCAATCAGGAATTAACCCAAAGGATCAGAAACGGTTTTTTTTGTAATTTAGAGAGATGATTAAAATTGGTTTCAGATCTTTGAGTTTCAACAATATTATACTTATTCAATAAAGTTTGGGCTCTTGATCTAAGCTAATGACAGTTAGCTGCTTTAACTTAACAATGTGCTAACAGTAGCGATTTTCCCACTGCTTTGGGAACGTTGCTCTTTTGGGTAAAAATAATCTACAAGTTCTTCAGTTTCTGTGTCAGAAGACTTGTGTTCAGGCATGCTGCCAAAAGGGAACACTTGAAGTGCCTTGCTTGTGGCTGAGAACGTGTAGACAGGTTGGGCACACATTCAGTTGTACAACATGCTGTTTCCCCTTTTAACAACAACAAAAGCCTAACCACGAATTCTCAGACAATTTTTAAGCCCACCTGATGTTTCAGAATGACTAAAGATATGACATTTTACTTTCTTGTTGTCATGTTTACCTCAATCAGATCCTGCTGTTGAATCTAGACATTTCTACTCAGACATTTTTACTTATTGTGTCACTCTTTCAAACAAACATCCAAAAGTGCTTTTCAATCACCTCTTATGTCCTGTTAATCTTCCCCACGCAGGTGGTACACATACTTCAAAGTCCAAGAGAGCAAAGTCTTCCACCCACAAACAGAAGGTGGTTGTCAGTCTCTATAACAAAGTGTGTGATATTATCAGCAACATCTCAGAGCTGCTGGAAATCCAGCTACTAACTGACACCACAATTCTCCAGGTGCAGTTTTGAATCTTAATAATGCTCAAACTCTTGTCCTTATGTCACCCTTGAATGTTGAGCTCTGTCATAACCTGAATCCTTTGGTTGCTCCCATTTCAGGTGTCCAACCTTGGGATTACACCCTTTTTTGTAGAGAATGTCAGTGAACTGCAATTATGTGCCATCACACTAGTGACAGCAGTAAGTCAGTCCTGGCATGTTGATTTAATGCTGCTCTAATTACATTTTGAATAATATGATTATCTTGCATGATATCTGTACTGATTCATTTTGATTCTTCTTCAGGTGTTTTGTCGTTACGAGAAGCACAGACAGCTCGTTCTTGAAGAGATTTTTACTTCTCTTGCTAAGCTGCCTACGAATAAACGGAACCTCAGGAACTTTAGGTAACTGATGTCTGCACATTTTGAACAAACAAGTTTGATAAATTATGGAAGTCGCTTTTGCTGCTCAAAGAACCTAGGAATACTAATGCATCTTACTCCCCAGACTAAACAGCAGTGATTCAGATGGAGAGCCTTTGTATATCCAGATGGTTTCAGCTCTTGTTCTTCAGCTCATCCAGTGTGTGGTTCACTTTCCATCTGAGAGACAAACAGATGATGAACATATCAAGAAGGTATTCACAAATAAATGACCTCACTTGTATTTATCAAGAAAGAATATCAGATTCAGAAGTACTTTGATATACTTGTGTACCTTTTTTAAGGTGGACAAAAATGCGCTCATCACAAACTCTTATGAAACTGCCATGAGGACAGCTCAGAATTTCCTCTCAGTGTTTCTGAAGAAGTGAGTCATTATTTATTCTTTCACAATAGAACATCACATGTATGCCTGGTACAAGTCTTAATCTGTTGCTTGTTTGCAACGTTTAATGTTTCTTTGTATAGAAAACATGCACCAATAAAATATTTTATTCTGTATGTTTCAGGTGTGGTAGTAAACAAGGAGAGGAGGACTACAGACCTCTGTTTGAGAACTTTGTTCATGATCTGCTGTCTGCGGTCAACAGGCCTGAGTGGCCTGCATCTGAATTGCTGCTCAGTTTACTGGGCCGACTCCTGGTGAGTAGCATCATTTACTCCCAAAGTATCATCACAAATCATATATCCAGTAGTTTTTATTCATTTTCATTGTGACATTTCTCCACCATTTTTTGGCTGCAGGTGCACCAGTTTAGTAATAAGCAGACAGAAATGGCTCTCAGAGTGGCATCGTTGGACTACCTTGGTACCGTTGCCTCTCGCCTGCGGAAAGATGCTGTCTCTAACAAGATTGACCAAAGGGCTATTGATCGTATCTTGAAAGAGGTTGACTAAACGACTAAATCAGTTAAACTTGTGTAAATGAACAGATAGTCGGAACTGCTTTTGATATGCTCATGACATATTTATGTCCTTACAGACTCCAGGTAATAATGAAATACAGCAACTCCAAAAGGCTTTGGTCAACTTTTTGGATGAGAACACTGATACAGATCCAGCTTTAGTGGTAAGGATTGGATTTTTCTAGATTACATTTAAGTGTTGTAAAACTAAAATGTTGCTTATACTTTAGTTACTGGATGCTTTTGATCTCAGATATCTTAACATACAGATTTTAAGGTACAACTGTTTGTTAAACAGAGTTGCTTTGGTAATATGCTCAGTGTTATGCTTAAAGATATTCAAAACTAGTGATCACAAATGCATTCATCTCTTTTATCCAGTTTGCCAGGAACTTTTATATTGCTCAGTGGTTCAGGGACACTATAACTGAGGTAGAAAAGGCGATCAAGTCTCAAAATGAAAACGACGAAGACTCTAAAGGTCGCCATCACTCAAAAGATATTGACTCAAGTGGGGAGATTATGCAGAGGGCTGAGGCTCAGAAGAAATTCCTCCGCAAGGTCATCAAGACTTCCCCATCAAATTTCAGCTCAGCAAAGTAAGTAGTGCTTCACTTTGAATAAGTGCACCAAATTCATACACAGTTTTGCTTATTATCCCATCATGGTATTTAAGTTTCCTTTTGTTTTTTTCTTTCAGGATGAACTCTGATGCAGTAGACTATGAGGATTCCTGTCTGATTGTCAGATATCTGGCCTCTATGAGGCCATTTGCACAGAGCTTTGATATTTATTTGTCACAGGTAAGACTATGAATTTCTTTTACAGATGCGTTAGATATTACATGATTCAGTTCTGACATATTTCTTTTTTTCCAAATTATTTTATCATAGATTCTAAGAGTGCTGGGTGAGAGTGCCATCGCAGTCCGAACTAAGGCTATGAAATGTCTTTCGGAAGTTGTGGCTGTAGATCCAAGTATTCTGGCTCGGGTAAGTCATTCTGTTTTGGCTCTTAATCGACTGCTGCATGCCGCTATACAGACTGTAGATTTAGCTGCATTTTTCAGTCATCAGTCTCTTGCATGCCATTTATTCATTGAACTCTTAAGCACATTCAGAATCTGGGTCACCCATTGCCTAAACATGGGAATAAAGGCTGGAGTTCTGTTCATATAAAAGGCCAAAATGTATGTGTTTGTTTCACCCCTTGTATTTATTTTCCAGGTGGATATGCAGCGTGGGGTTCATTGTCGCCTCATGGACAACTCCACCAGTGTGCGAGAGGCAGCTGTAGAGCTCCTCGGTCGCTTTGTGCTAAGTCGACCTGAGCTGATAGAGCAGTACTATGACATGCTCATTGAAAGGATATTGGTAATTTTAAAAACCTTTTTTGTTCTTCCTCCATTATCATATTCCTTTAGGATAGGGGTGGGTGATAAAGCCAAAAAATGATATCACAATATTCATCTAAAATATCACAATAATGATATCACAGACGATATTGATGTTCTTGGCTGCACAATAAGTCACAGACTCAGTAAAATCCTTCCACCATTTGTCTGACTTGGCATATGGCGCAAAGCAAAATAAACAAAAACCTATAGCTGATTAGGGAAAGCTGTGCTGGCAGTGTTGAAATAAGTGTCCCTGCCGTGAAACCATGTAACAAATCCTTTTGCAGGGATGCTTATTTCAACAGTACACCAGCATCCTGCAGCGCTTTGGGACATGGGAGGGCCTTACTGCAGCGCTGCCTCTTATTTACAAGAAAAGGAACGACACTTGCAGTCACGTCAGTCTCCAATAACACCCGAAAAACTCGCTGGAATTGTTGCTACTCATTTTTTTTTAAAAAGAGTCTGTAGAAGGGTCTGAATGCTCGTTAAATTATAGCAACATAGTCGCTAAGTTAGAAATGGAGACAGATCTACTCCTGGTATTTGCCTGGATTCAACTTCCGAAGCGGCAGAAGAGAATACTATGGCGACATTATTTAAATAAGCACAGTTTTTCATTGATATACTGTAGATGTTTTTTTATTCTTTAAAGCCAAAATCAACGTTGTTTATGTTGCACAGCCGCAATCTGCGTTGCTCCTCCATGTTTCCTTGTTCCCTCGTTTAGCTCCATTGTGCTGCACTGGTTGAGGTGCAGTTAAATGACGTCATCAACACGGAAATGTAGGATCATATGATATCACGGTATTACATTTTTCTATCCGTGTAAAAGAATATACCGGTATTATCACAAACGGTATAATATTGCCCACGCCTACTTTAGGATATTATTGTGTGACATGCATTTTTTTTATTCTTTGGAAATGCACATTAATGGTAGAGGCATGTGAAGAAAAGAAATACTCATGATAACAAAGTCTGAAAGTCAAACTTTCAATTGACTTTGGTAAATTGTGACCAGAAAGTTCATTTAAAGTGCAAAAGTTCATCTGGGGTTAAAAGCTTTTTCCAACACTGCCACCTAAATATCAAAGAGGGAACTGCACTAGTTCCACTAGTTAATGTCATGAGTGCAGAAATATGAGAAATATGTTCCTCAGTGTTTATTTTCCATTTTTTATGCCCACACCTCCATCAGATAGTCTATAATTTGCAATAACAACCATCAGGGTCATAGACACTTAATACTAAGTTTATATCTAATAATCTCTCTGTCTTTACACAGGACACAGGTATCAGTGTGAGAAAAAGAGTTATTAAGATTCTGAGGGATATCTGCCTGGAGCACCCAGACTTCCACAAGATCACTGAAATGTGTGTCAAGATGATCCGGAGGGTCAATGACGAGGAAGGGATCAAGGTATGGGTTATTTTTATTTGGAAATATGTATTTTGCAAGTGTTACGTTTTACTTTTTGGTGCCCAGTTTGTTAATATAAAAAATTTTT
Source organism: Atherina boyeri (assembly GCA_029874935.1). Taxonomy (NCBI): domain Eukaryota; kingdom Metazoa; phylum Chordata; class Actinopteri; order Atheriniformes; family Atherinidae; genus Atherina; species Atherina boyeri. The sequence continues at coordinate 13,605 of JAPMNP010630294.1, forward strand.
CCTTTGCAGAAACTGGTGAATGAGACTTTCCAAAAACTTTGGTTTTCCCCAACACCCAGCCATGACAAAGACGCTATGACCAGAAAGATACTTAACATCACAGATGTGGTGAGGACGAGTTAAAGCTAAACTTTCTTTGCTTAAATACGAGAGGTGTCGCTTTTTGACTATGTCATAATCTGGCTCATATTTTGCTTTTATCCCAGGTGCTGGCATGTAAAGATTCCGGTTATGACTGGTTTGAACAGCTTCTGCAAAATGTGAGTTGTTACAATTTTCACCCATCAGCAGTTGTTTTATGTGCATACTTTACCCAGCATCATTTGTAACCACTATATGGGTGTGATTGTGTAGTTGCTGAAGTCAGAGGAGAATGCTTCGTACAAACCCACCAAAAAGGCTTGCGTTCAGTTGGTGGACAATTTGGTGGAACATATACTAAAATATGAAGAGTCTCTTGCAGGTATCAGAAACACTTTGACAAAGAAACATGGATGCATTTCTACTGTTACATAACTCTGTGTTGTAATGAATTACTTTTTTTATTCTATCTTGTCTGTTTTTTTCACAGACTGTGAGGACAAAGGGGTAAACTCAGGCCGTCTGGTCGCGTGCATCACCACTCTCTACCTGTTTACTAAAATCAGAGCACAGTTAATGGTCAAACATGCCATGACTATGCAGCCCTACCTGACCACCAAGTGCAATGTAAGTACAATCTTATTTTTTATTTATTGTGAGAATGCAAAAAAAAAAAGTATTTTTACTTTTATGTTAAACAATAGGTCCACCTAGTGGCAAGTACATGGAAATGCAGCTGTCAGACACNAAAAATGGAAATAATAATAATAAAAAAAGAAAACGGTTCTGAACTATACAGGTGTTGTCTGGCTCTGTGCTTTCATTTCAGACTCAGAATGACTTCATGGTGATTTGCAACGTGGCCAAGATCCTGGAGCTTGTTGTACCTCTGATGGAGCACCCAAGTGAAACTTTCCTCACCACCCTAGAGGAAGACCTGATGAAGCTTATCATCAAATATGGCATGACGGTCAGCCCCCTTCACAGCTTTACAGATTTTACAGATAAAGCAGAAAAATCATAAACAGCATGAGAATAATCCTCTTATGCTTTGTTGTTTCTCCTTCTCAGGTTGTGCAACACTGTGTGAGCTGTCTTGGTGCTGTTGTGAACAAGGTCACACACAACTACAAGTTTGTTTGGGCTTGTTTCAATCGGTACTATGGTAAGGATTATGTTTGGCCATCATTGTTAACGACACACCATTTCAGACAGCTTATCTACTCATTTACATGTTTTTCAACTTTATATAGCAGCGTGTAAGAGAAATGTTGTGAGGTCCTTCTCATATATCTTTAAAGGCATATCTCATAGAATAATCTAACATGCCCAGACATTTTAACTTTTATAGTGTCTATTTTTCAATCTGTTGTTTACAACTCATCGGTTCTCAAATGCTAAAGGAAGATTTATTCACTACAAATTAAACGAGCAACTGTTTTCATTTAGTTATAACGTGTTGTGTATCTTATTTTTCAGGCGCATTGGCTAAACTTAAGACACAGCACCAGGAGGACCCTGGTAACTCCACTCTGGCTGCAAATAAACCTACTCTGCTGCGCTCGTTGTTCACTGTGGGGGCTCTATGTCGTCACTTTGATTTTGATCAAGAAGAGTTCAAGGGTGCTAACAAGGTAAACTCCATTCCTTCATTTAAAAGCGTTGTTTTCAGACATGCTACAAAAGCTGTTTTTATGGATTTAGTTGTATCCTCTTGTGTGTTTCTTAGATTATCATTAAGGACAAAGTTTTGGATCTTCTGCTGTATTTCACCACTCATGAGGAAGAAGAGGTCCAGATCAAGGCCATCATAGGTTTAGGTATATATAACTCCACATAAACTCAGATAACTTATGATATATTATTCATGTGTTTTCTGATGATTTTTTATTTAGTTCTCCTCATAACAACAGTCATATTTAAATACTTTCCACTCTGTAAAGGGTTCCAGTTCATCATGCACCCAGAGCTCATGTTTGTGCAAGATGTGAAGGTTCTGTATAACAACACCCTGTCAGATGAGAACAGTGTGGTCAATCTGAAGATCCAGGTGCTCAAAAATCTGCAGACCTACCTGCAGGAAGAGGACTCTCGAATGCAAGAGGCTGATCGTGAATGTGAGTTGAATAAATCCATCTCATTTGTTCTGTTTCTGCATGATAATTTGCTTAAATGTTCATTGATATTGTGAGCCAGATACTGTAAACTGATCTGGCTGACGTTCTGGTGTGTTCAGGGAAGAACCAAGCCAAAGAGGAGGATCTGAAGGAAATGGGGGACATCTCATCAGGCATGAGCAGCTCCATAATGCAGATTTACTTGAAGCAGGTGCTGGAGTCCTTCTTCCACACACAGTCCTCTGTTCGGCACTTTTCCCTGAATGTCATCATACTGACTCTCAGCCAAGGCCTCATCCATCCCGTACAGGTGTGTTCTCAGTCTAAGATCACCTGGAACCTCCTTTTTGTTTTATAAAAAAAGATCTAAATGAGATTTTGCCCTTTTGTATATAGTGTGTCCCTTACTTGATTGCCATGGGAACAGATCCAGAGCCAACCATGAAGAACAAGGCAGATCAACAACTTGCAGAGATTGATAAGAAATACTCTGGCTTCATCCATGTGAGTGGCTGTTTGTTTATAGATACCACATGGTGATTTGCATGAACTGTGGCTGGCTGAAGAGGTGCATAGATTTTATCATGGGTTAAAAAAAAAACTGTACATTTAATTGGAAGGTATAATGAATACTATGTAATCTGCATACTGGATGAGTAATGAAACTCTCTGCATTCAAAGATGAAGGCTGTTGCAGGTTTGAAGATGTCCTATCAGGTGCAACAGGCCATAAATGGATCCAAAAATGCAGTGATCCGTGGTTTCCGTCATGATGACTCAGACGCAGCTCTCTGCTCTCATCTGTACACCCTGGTCCGTGGGAACCGACAACATAGACGGGCTTTCCTCATCTCCCTGCTTAACTTGTTTGATGACAGCTCCGTAAGTTCACTTTTCTTCTTTGAATTGACATTCGTACACAGAAATGCGCTTTTTCTGTCCATGTATTTGTAAAGTGATTGGTGAATTATATTCTTGTGTGATTGAAGTTGGTCCTGAACAGTTCATTTTAATTATGTTTTCTTTTTACTTTGTTCCTTCCAGAAAATAGAGGTGAACATGCTGCTGTTTATAGCAGACAACTTGGCCTGCTTCCCTTACCAGACCCAGGAGGAGCCTCTTTTCATCATGCACCACATAGACATTACTCTGTCTGTCTCTGGTAGCAACCTGCTCCAGTCTTTTAAGGAGGTAAGGGTCTTGGCAAATTTGAAAACATTATTATACAAGAAAGGATGCCCCGAAATGCTGAGCACCTGAAATTCTTTGTAAAGCAAAAAGGGAAAATATTTAACTTTCAAAACCTCCTTGGTTCCCAAATATGTATAGTTTTATTGACGAGAAGATGAAATAGTTGTGTTATAGTTTCTGTATATTGGATGAGTGAGGGATTTTCTTGTCCTTGCAGTGTTTACGGAAGCAGCCTGTGAGGCAGGAAAAGAAAGTGGAGACAAAAAAGAGGAAGAAGCACCACTCTCGGAGGAGGAAAAGCAGCTCCGATGACGACAGTGAAGATGAGGATGACAAGGACAGTAGTTCATCCAGCAGCAGCGATGAGGATGATGACGTGGTCCATAAGCGAAAGAAAACCACAGCCGCTGACTCGGACTCAGACATGGAAGATGAAGATGCAGTGATAGACCGTCTGCCTGAGAACACCACCCCTCTGCTGGAGTTTGCCAGCGCTTCACAGGGTATTCTTCTGGTGCTAGTGCTTAAACAGCATCTGAAAAATCTATATGGCTTCTCAGACAGGTAGGTCACTTTAAAAGGGATATGATACTCATCTTTTATTAAATTGTAAGGCTTTTTTAAAGTATTTTTGTTTGTTACAGCAAAATCCAGAAGTACTCACCGACAGAGTCCGCCAAAGTGTACGACAAGGCAGTAAACAGGAAATCTAAGGTGCACTTCAACCCTGCTCTGACACTGGATTACCTGAAGAGTGATCTTGCAAACAGAGAACTCAGCTACGAGGCAAAGCGGAATATTGTCAAGCAATATCTGGATGTAAGCATACATATTATTGGTGTTTTATCACAGTTCAGGCTAAAGATGTGGAAGTTATTTGGTTGGACACACATTCAAGCAACTTCATGACATAATTTATTTTGGGCTTAAATCCATTTCTATTCTAATCCAGTGCAGTTAACTAATGTTTTACCACCCTTTGTCTTAGTTCAAGGTACTGATGGAGCACTTGGATCGAGATGAAGAGGAGGAGGATGGAGGTGAAGCTAATGCCAATGCCAGAAACAAAGCCATCACCTCTCTCCTGAAGGGCTCAAAACCCCGGAACCACAACCACAGTAATTACGCTGCCCCAGTTGAGACGGATGATGAGGAGAGTGAGGATGAAGATACTCCTGTGGTAAGAATGAAAGAAAACTTTTAAAAACTCATTTATATTATTTGACAAGTTTTGCTTCTTTAACTGTTATCAAAAACACACTGAATTTACAATCTGAAAATGAACGTGGGCTATAAATGATTCTCTCAGCTTTAATGTTTGTCTATTCACATCCAACTTAGAGGAAGGATTTAAGAATGACATTTTATAAATATGTAGTGTCTTTTAGGAGATTGAACGTAATCAGAAAAACCAAGAAACTATTAATACAACAGTTCATTTGAATCTCTTCAATTATTTGGAAGATTATTGACTAAATAGTTGATTTCGCCTTTCAAAATGTTCCTCTCTCTGATGGGCTTTAGTCATTTCTCTAGCATTGAGAATGCATTTATGAGTTCACAACAACAGCATCAAAATCCAAATACCACACCTAAATAAACTCCAGACTATTTATGACTTTATACAGAAATTGTGAAAGATGAGCCCACACCTATCCACGTATCCGCTTTGGAATTGACTAAGCCCCTGACCAAAAGGGTTCTGAAATTAAAGATCTGTATTTCCTAAACTTTTCCTTTCTATGAATGGAAATGCACTCATACCTGATAATCTGCATGTAATACCTATATTTGTAATTTAACAGTAATTTATGTGTGTTTTGGTAAACAGTTGGGAAAAAAATCACAAAACATAGCTTTATCATCAAAATGCTGTTAATATGTGTATGATTTGTCCTTGTTACTGCCTCTATAAAAGCAAACTAATGATTCTATCCACAGCGAAAACCAAGGAAAGGCGAGGATTCTGCTGAGGATTCGGGTCACATGAACAAGACAGTGGAAGTGATGGACGTCATTGCCATCTGCTGTCCCAAATACAAAGACAGACCGCAGATTGCCAGGGTTGTCCAGAAGACCAGAAATGGCTACAGTATACACTGGATGACAGGATCTTACTCGGGACCATGGGCTGTGGCAAAGAAACGGGACGGTCGCAAAAAGGTGCCTTGGGTGGGCAATATCAAGGAATCGGACATTATTTACAAGAAAATCTCCTTAACAAGTGGACAAAAGCTCACGAACAAAGTTGCACAGACGTTACGGGCGCTGTACGCAGCCAAGGAGGGGACTAAGAGTTAATAGCTGAAGTTACTCTGACAGACAGCTTTCACAGCCCAAATCTATGGATTTACTATGTTTAATACAAAGAGAGAGTAAACATCTTTAGATTAAAGGCCCCTGCTGGAAGAAAAATATTGTGAACAATTGCATTTTTAAATACAGACGTGTGTAAGTTAAACACAAGGAAAGACAGAAAAGAAAATGTTTGGGAAAACATTGTGTGGGAGTTCCTTCGCTGTTGTGCAGCAACTTGGTTGTTTGATTTTTACTCCCACTGTATAATAGTTTAACTAAAAACCTGTTTATATCTGAACATAATTCTGTAAAATATGAAGTGAATGTTGGAAATTAGTGTATTGATGATGTTCTTAATAAAGTGTTTTGGAATTATTACTAGCACCAGATGGATTTATTCACTTGACTTGAGCTCCAACAACTTTAACTTCTTGTTTCACATATTTTGTTGTTTACCTCCACTGTGTAATAGACTACCTTTGATATAATTTATTTATGTTTAAAGCAGGGCAATATATGTGCCTATATTGTTTTTAATATAGAATTTGATGTTATACAGCACAGGGCAACAGTTAAGTTATCCCCACTATTCTGGTGGAACAAATACTGCAATAAATTTTTCATGTCTTTGTTACTTGTTTGCACCTTTTTCACCGCTACATCTAATGTGTAATTTTCCATCAAAAGGCAGTTCTTTTTGTCTGTACTGTGGAGCTAGGCTCTGCAAGGTTTTTTCTATGATTAACTGATCTGTCTCGAAGAAAAATGCAAAGTAATTTGATGACTTACGGTAATTTTGGGAGGTAATAAAAACAAAGGATTTGATCTTGTTTCTTCACACTAATGGTTGGGTTGATACTTTGCATCTTTCTTTTTTTTGTAACAATTTGATCTTTTTTCCTTTTTATATTCATATAAATGCACTCAAGCTTTAATCCAGTTTATACATTTATACTGCAGAATTTACATCTGGCTTTATCTTTTAATCTCTCAGAAGTATCACGTTCAAGCCTATGGCTAAAAAATAGTGATCTTAAAACATACTAATTACATTTTAAATGTATAGAGAAATAAAATGTATTCTTTGGAGAAATTATAAATTAAAAATTATAGATTATATTTGATCGACCATAGACAGTTAAAGAAAGAGTATTACGCACAGAATTACATTGACCAGAAGATGGCAGCACAAGGATTCACTTGGTCCAGCTTGGCGAAAATTAGAAAGCAAAGAAGAAATTCAAGCCATTCACCGGAAGTAAACCATTGTCTGCCCCACTGTGCATGAGGTTGGCGGGCCACTACTTGCATGTGTGTGTTGAATGTTTTTGTTCAAAAATAGTATCTGAAGTGGCTAACGCAACTTGTCAGTCAAGTAAATCAGTATCGGGCTGAATCTTTTTAGTTGGATAAAGGTATGAAATAACTTTAAAATACTTTATTTCATACTAAGCTAGACGTTAGCTTATATGCTAAATGATACAGTTAGGATGCAGACAGCTAACCGGTGGTATACCAACTTGTAAATAAAAAGTTATTCAAGTTGTGGGTTTACCGGATACGTGTATCCATTATTTTTACTCGATATGGTATCAGATTGGTTAGGTTTATTGATTAATCCTCACTGACTTCTTCCCTCCAGTTTAAGGAAAAGCGGTGGTTGCCCCAGCTATGCCGTCCAATGCTGGACCCAGCAGCCCCGCAGCTGTACTCGCTGAAGCTCTAGAGAACTCTGCCCGGCTTATTGACAGACACCTTCAGGATGACCGCTACTTTCCTGACCTGTCAGAGCTACTCAGCGTCCCATCACACAGTAAGTTATGTTTAGGGAAAGACCCAGTGATAGTTACCCTTTGCATCTGTTTACAATTGGATTTCAGTAGCTAACAATTAATGTTACAAGATTGGTAGAGATTGCAAAACAATTAGTCCTACTCTGAATACATGTATCGAGCTGTGAATATTTCGTTCACGGCTTCAAACTGGTTGTTTTATTATCACTAAAACCACTGACGATTCATTTCTTGCTTATTTGGCCATCTGAAGATGGTGGAAAAGCTCATTATATTTTCTCAAATATTGTGCTCATACAAATTCCCAAACCTTCCTAAACGTTGTCATTACCCGGATCTTCTATGACCATAATGAGCAAAACTGGATGAATGAATAAATGAATCACATTTTAGTCTTGTATATATTTAAATAATGATAGTGTCTTTTGGAAATGAAAAGAGTGGAAGTTATTTGGGGATTGTGACTTGAAAGTTTGAGTAAATGTTTTTGAACATCACAGCTGTGAAACAATTCTAGTTTTCAGAGAGCCCCCAGGTTTAGAAGGCATTTTAAAAACCAAGCCTTACTTTTGTAATCAGTTTAAGCATCCCTCAGGTGTCTGGCTTTTTTTAAAATTTCTTTTTAATTTATTCAAACTATTTGACTATCTGCTGTTGTGGAGTGGAACAGCACTTGTGTATTTTTTGACATGATAAAGAGACCGACAACAACAACCAAATTGTGGAGTGACAAGTAGGGCTGCAACTAACGATTATTTTAATAATCAATTAATCTGTCGATTAGTTTTTCGATTAATCGATTAATCGGATTAGTGGGGAATATTTTTCAAAGTGCTCGGGAAAAGTTTTTTCACTTCACTTTAACAACAGAACATTATTAGAAAACAGTTCAATAGCAGGCAAAACAACACGCTATCGTCTCAAATGTCTTACAGTTGAAATATTAGGCTAAATAATAAACAATAAAAATATTTCAGATGGCATTGCTTCTTCACTCTTAAATGTCTTTAAACAGAACAATGAACTTGCTTATTGTATTATTATAACCATGTGATTCGTTTAATAAAAGTTTATTAGGTGATCATTAACAGTCGAATTTGATCAGGTGTTCTTCAGCAAACTAAATAGCATTAAACAAGTAGTAATAGGTCCAACTCATACATTCTCCACCGTCATGCATAATATACCGGACCAAATACATGACAACATGCTAATCGAAGTCGAGCTTGCAGGTGCAACTGCTGAAATAACATCTGCACTGTCGATCAATGTAGTTAACGTGTTGCTCACTGTTCGTTTCTCACGACGAGCTGGATGGCGAGTAGAAAAACACCAAACTCTCACGGACTTCTCTTACAGAGACTTTATGATTCCTCACTTAAAAACTAACAAACTTAAGGCAAGGCAAGTTTATTTGTATAGCACAATTCATGTTACAAAACAATTCAAAGTGCTTTACATAAAACAT
>JAPMNP010630352.1:0-14381 GCA_029874935.1 Atherina boyeri
CTGAAGGGCGGAGCAGGAGCGATTTGAATGCAGGAATTTTCAAAAATGCATCTTTGAAATTAATTTTCTCAAGACTCATCCTTTAGCATCAGAAAAAGGCCACAAGAACACATTAGCAACTAGAAAAACGCGATTTTCATCGGAGTGGGTCTCTAAGCTAAAGTTGAGCTAAGTCAAGCTAAAGTTTTTAGTTGACCACATGGAATAAGAAATGAGAGGAAGGTCTTGTGTCAGATTAGATAAAGAATTTAGTTATGGTGACACAATAATTAGAAAAATATTTGGCTGAATAAAGGAGAAAAAATTGAAAGTAGGATCTTCATCCTGTAAGTCATGGTGGTGGTAGCATCATGCCTCAGGGCTTTTCAGCTGGTAGGCTGCATATCTGTCTGATAAATCAAGAATAATTCAAACCACTAGCTAAACAGCTGGCACCTAAACAAGTAGGCCAACTTATAGTTTCTGGAGCACCTACCTAAATTTCATTGAAGAAATGTAGACTGTGTTTATAAGTTGGGTCTGTGTCAGGAAAAAAAAAGTCATTTTGTTGAACCTCTGATGAGAAGAATGGTCAAATATTCAAACAGAATCGTGCCAGAAACCAGTGATGGCTGCAAATGCCTCTGCTCAAGGTGCTTAGAGACTTTCAACACTTTTGGGTTTTGCATTATGATGAAAAATTATTTTCCATAAATTATTCCACCCCAGAAAAAAGATTGGATAAGGAAATCCCTGAAAGCTCAATATTCATGTCCATGACGAGTGTTAGCAAACATCTGACTGGGACTGTACATCACAAAGAATTTTAGAATGAAAAAGTTACATTTATTGCATTTTGATTTCAAGCCAATGTTAACAAAAAAACATCTTTAAAAGTAGAAAAACTACTAAAAAAAAAAGGTAACTTACTTGGCATTTCCAGATATAGCCTTCTTCCGGCGGAACATATTGAAGAAGTTGCTGCTCCCGCAAGGAGCCGCAGACTTCCCATCTCCAACATGCATTCGCACCACATCAGATGTGGTAAAGGCGCTTCGGACGTTCCTCTCTGGTTTGGCAATGATAATGTACATCTTGGGGGTGAACATACAACTCAGGGCCACTGTTACACTCAGGCTGACGGAGAATGATGTGGTTATGATCTTGTAGTTGGAGCCAAAATATATGGGCACAAAGGCCAACCAGATGATGCAGGTGGTGTACATTGTAAAGGCAATGTATTTGGCTTCATTGAAATTGGCAGGGACGTTCCTCGTCTTGAAGGCATAGTAGGTGCAGCTCATGATTAGCAGACCATTGTAGCCCAGTGGTGCCACCATGCCTACGTTGCTGGTATTGCAGATGAGGTAGACCTCACGAATGCTTGGGTATGACTTGATGGGCTCAGGAGGCTCCAGAATGATTAATGTGATCTCCAGAGTTAGCTGCACACTGATTAGCATAAAGGCAATGATCACCTGGGCCCAGGCGCTCATGAAGCGTGGTTTCCTAGTGCAGATCTTCTTCTTGCTGCCAGCAAGAATACGAGCAATTCGGTTAGTTTTGGTCACCAGGGCAGAGTAACACATGGCAGATGAAAGGCCAACCAGGAGCCTCTGCAGATAGCAGGAGGCCACTGTGGGACGGGCGATTAAGGTGAACGGACAGATATAACCCATGAAGATGCCTGCCAAGATGATATAGCAGAGTTCTTTGCTGGAGGACTTAACCACAGGTGTATCACGGTACTGGATGAACACAAAGGTAACAAAAGAGGTGATGAGGATGCCCACACAGGAGAAAACAACTGCAACTATGGATTCCACATCTGCCCAGTCAAGGTACTTCAGAGGCAGAGGCTGGCAGCCTGAAAAGAGAAAAGAAATTTTGAGTTAGTCTGTTTGTGGTGTTGTTGCAAAAAAAGAAAAAAAAGATAATAATAATGAAAGGTACATTAAAATAAATGCTCGTCAAAGGGGGGGGAGAGAGTCGTTTCAAAAGAGGTGATATCAACAAGGGGATTGTTATCATGATTTGGTACTCAAGCTGCACAAGGATTATTCTTTGCAGGATAGATGGGCTGAGTCTCATCAGTTTCTCAACAAATGTGATAGAGTATACTTTATTGGATGAGAAAAATGTCCTATAGATATAGCTTGGAAACTATTTGCTTATTTTTCCTTTCTCAGTGCATCATGTCTTCAAAAAAATTCAGGAATTCGGCAGAACGTTAGTGTATAAAAAGGTAAGCCAACAAGTCTAAAGTTGGTCACTGTCAGTTTACAATATCGCTGGTATAATAGCATTGGCAACGGATATCTGCAGGTAACTTTTATCATTAAGAAAAACATTGATAAATGCCAACTAAAAAAAAGTTGGCAAAAATAAAAAGTGGGGAAAAATAAAGTGTGTATAAACTGTATCCAGGGGCAGTGTCCACTTCTCTGGAATCAAAGACACCTGAACTTCCAACACAGTCAAATTACATTGCAGTCAGACCGATCAGTATTTCAGTTCTTTTAAAAAAGAAGACAAAGAGGAAGAGGAAAAAAGGAAAATGTGTGATCCAGGCTAAAGATGAAAGGGAATGTCAGTAACAAGTCCAAACACCAGACTCTGTGAGGGTATGAGGTTGTATCAATGCCCTCGTCAGAGCTCATCCACACTGTATGTGATAGCAGCGTTGATGCAAAAATGTTGAAATGAATTGAGATTAAGAGCAACGCATTCTGCCTTCAAGAGGAAAATACATTTTCCAGTGACGCTCATTCATTTTTCAATTAAATAATACCAAAAGCACACTCTACAAAGATATGGCTGCAGAGGAAGGGTGCACAGGTAATGAACAGAATATAAAAGTGACCTGTATGGCTGCAGACCTTTACATGAGTTTGAAAGAAGAATGGGACAAATTAAGAGCTGAAATGCTTCATCACTTGGCATCTGCAGTACCAGAGAGTCTTTTGAGTGTTGGGAGAAGGAATGGCAAGATTCAAATTTGGTAAAAGCTTGAAAAACCTTTTTAAGAGAGTGTTGCCGGCCTCAGTTGCAAAAATGAATGTATGTTAAAGAAGCAAAATTATGTTTATGAAATAATATATAAAAGATCTCTGCAACCTAAATGTGAGAATATTTGTTGCATTTTTGAAGGTGACGTGAAAATCAAGTTTGTGTTTACATTTTAATCAAGTCGCTGGAATGTCTAATAACAGTTACTGTATATGTAAGGGTTAGGGTCCCACTGGGAGTGCATAACTACAGGGTCCTGATTTCTGGCTGCCATCAAAAACTAATTAGCATGTGTCATCACGCATATCCCAAAGCTCTAATTCTGTCAGATTTCTCTTACATATATATACACACACACACATCCATGTGTATGCGCTAATATACGGTATGTGTGTATCTATCATGATGCACCAGTTGCATACTTGTCATCTAACACGCAGAGGAATTTTGCAAAGCTTAATGGGAGAAAAATGAAATCCCTCGACTTCCCCAGCTTAAACCTCCATAAATTACATGCTTCTACTAATAGCATTAAAATGACTTCACTGAGGAACCCACTTCTGATCTGCATGCTCACACCTAACATGTCAAATCATTAGAAATCAGTCATTTAAAAAACAGCCCACTTTAACTCCAACAGAGCGACCGGGTATTTTTTCAACTTAATCTGAGAATATGAAGAAGTGGAGTAAACCAGTTAAGGGGAAGGTGTCCGAAAGCTGCCAATCACTCAGCCTTACTTACAGAGGCATCCTGCCAACTTCATGTAAACAGTCATGGATGCCACAAAATCAAACACATTATCTGTATCCTTTCAGTAACAACCCAACATTCTCTTTCTCCTGACTGTTGTCCAGTATCAGCACTCTGACAAAGACCTTTTAATATTTTTAAGAGGAGAAAAACAAGCTCCATGTTGAAATTGTTTTGAAAAGAGCCCCTTCCCTGCATAATCATATGGATGAGCATGGAGACAGCCTGATCTAACTATATGTAGCTCATCAAGTCTCTCTCTCTCCAAATGTAATGAGAGTGAAGGGAGAATTTCTTCCTCGACAGACTGCTGAAATGTGTTTCCAAGCCTCTCCTGGCAGTAATAGGATTTAACACCTGGGAACTGAGAGCTCCTCTCAACTTCATAAATCGCTGTCAAAACAACCACTGGGATACAACAAGGCAAAGAACAGAGAGTCGGGAAGCGAGTGGTTTCACTTCTGAAGGAGTATTGGGGAGGCTGAGGAAGCTATAAAAGAGCAGGGGCAAAGGACTTGGAACAGCCTCAGCAGAAGAAGGTGTCAGACTACTGAGGTATGAATAACCTTAAGGGGGAGGTTGACTTTTGAGAGTGTAAAGGAGTCATCGTCAATATTCAGATCAGGTAAAGAGCACATGGCTGAAATAATCTGTGTGGATTGGTTTAGGGAAAATGGTTAAACATTGCTAATAGGAACAAAAGCTGATTGGTTGGTTTGTTTCTCCTACCTTCCAAGTCCTCATCGGGCCACCATCCCAGCTCACATGCCTTACAGGTAAATTCATCCTGGACAATCTCGTTGTCCTTGCAGGTGGTACAAATCCAGCAGCAGCTCACCTCGCCCTTCCTTATCACCTGTATGTGAAGATGATCAACAAAGAGGGGTCAAAGAAAGCTTCGCAAACCTGTCACAACACTGTGGTACAGCGCACTCAAAGCAACCTAAATAAGTAATAGGTATCGAGGGGGTTATCAAAGGCGAGGTTATCTTTCTGCATCTTTTTTTTCTTGAGCCCGAGACTGAGTGTTTAGAAAACAAGGCCAGCTGCTTTTACATTCAGCTCCTCAAGTAGCTTTTACCAGCACTGTGATATGCAAAGCAGGGTGATAAGTGGGGCAGAAAACAAAGCAGATAGAGGGAGATGCGTGAGCAGCTAGGAGAGAGGATGCACCCTCCCTCAGGGCAGCTCAGTGCTCGGCAACAAAAAACATCCAGCCCCAGATGAAGCTAACGAGGGCGTTTCGTCAAATTGGGCTCAGTACTAGTTTTACTATTTACTGCGTCAAACTGGCCTTCTCCTCAAATATCTAGAACAAATTTAAGCTGCCTGTGTTTTAATGTAGAGTTTTAAGACTGAACAGAAATGTTTTTTTTTTTGCTTCACATGAAATATGTATATAATGTCCAAACCATAGTGGTGTCGCAATAGATGGCTGTAAATGGTTAGATGGCAATGTAATGTATCCTTAGGCTGTTGCTTTTTCTAGGGCAGCTTTCACGTGACATGAACATTTGCATGAATATAAAAGTGTCTTGAAACATGAAGACCCAACCGTGTACATTAACCCAAACTCTCACTTGGTACTTTTAACACAGTACCGTAACCATTCACAGGTGAGTGCACGGTAGAAAAAGGTGAGAAAAGGTACGCACGCAGAGGAGAAAGGTGACAAGTCTAAAAATTGCTTGCATCAATGGGCCTCTAGTTCACCAGCGTGTTCCACCATTTCTACTCAAACCCCCTCATAAGTGTTTGTTGCCAAAAAAAGCACTAGCAACATGTGGGAAGTAAACATCATATACTGTAAGAACATGATTTCAGACGTTGGACATTGACCCATGTTGAGTATAGCTATCCAACAATTGGCCATGAGGCGGGGTTTACAAGTTTGTGAATATATTTTCAAATAGATGAAGTTTTATCTGAAATTTTGGAACAAAATAAAAAGAAATCTCATCACTTGAGGATTTGTTGGATAGCTCCCACAAGACCGAGTTCAAATGGACTGGATTTATTGCAATAGTAAGGCCGATGGCAGCAATGCTTATAAAACACTGGGGCATTAAAGTATCTTTCTGATGTAACTAACTTTGAAGCTTCAGACATTCATCATATTCAGAGGCTGAACATTGATAACTTGCCATCTTTCAATAAGAGAGATTGGAAAAATTTCCCTTACATTCGCCACAACTCTGTTAAATATCTCCAACATTCCTCAATTTGATATCCAAGAAAATACATGCAATCAGTAAGAAGAAACATGCACGCCGTCTGTCCAACATGGAAAATCTTTAGTCCCATTTCAGATATCTGACCTTTAAGCAACTCTAGATGGATGGCGTTGCAACACTTACATGAATAAGTACACACATAAGAAGCTATTTATGCAAGCATCTAATCAAAGCACTGAGGCAGTTAGCTTGAAGCATCACCAGTCAAAGCAAGAGCAGATAATGTACATTACACATAATGTCAACATTTATTCTCTGAAACATTCTGTGAAATGCCTCCATTATCTACTAAATGCTTCAGCAAAATGTCACTAAAAGTATGGAGCTCCTCCACACACTCATCTTGTTTACTGCTAAAATCTTTAATTGCAATGTTTCAGTTTATCTGACATTCATCTGTGTGCAGGAGTGACTCCTGTTGTTATTAAGTAGTACTTCCCTCCGACCCACTTGTCACTCTGTCAGGTAGGCAGAGATCTGTGTGTGCACGCAGCGCGCATGTTTGTATATTTATATATATATATGAAAATTAAAATTGATGCTCACTGAGTTGGCTCAAGACCCACAGGACAGGGTCAAAGAACCTTAAGTGTGACTGAAGACTCTGTGAGACAACTTATAATACCAGGTCTGAAAAATGATCATATAATTTTCAGACAAATGGATTTTTTGTTTGTTTTTCTTCTTTCATCTAAGACATAGGAATCTAGTTTATTTGAACGTGTACCTTTATCTGTCCTTTGGAGCAGGGGTCACTGCAGACTGAGCGAACCATTTCACTGCTGTTCATCCAAAGCTTGTTGTCATCAATGTTCAAGATACCCTCATGCCAGGAGCCCACATTTATGTAGTCATAGCGATCATCACCCACATTCTGAAGATTCATGATGTCATATCTGGGTGCAGAGGGGGAAAATGACAGATTGTTACGAGCACCTGTGAGAGGAAGAATTTACAGGAATACCCCCTGCTATCAATTTTGTTTTTCATTCGAATTTACTCATACGACTTGGAGTTTTGTTAGTGTGATATCGAGAAGTTGTTCAAGTGCACACTGTGGCCCCGTTTTCATTCCGAACCATGTGCTCCACCTAACCTCTTGCTGACTGAGAAATGACACGGCTGTGTTTTCTGACTGTCAAATGGTGTCCGTTGGACCGAAAAGAGATGAAAGTGGCTGCCACAGTGGACCTTCCACTGAATCTGTTCCAGTCCAAACTAATTACATCCTTTCAAGCTCAAGACTGGTGCACAAGTGTGTGTTTATGGACGTGTGCTAATGAGAAGGAGAAAATCGGAGAATATGGAAATTCAAAACTAATGATGATATTAAAGCTCTGTTTCCATTTTCCACATCCTCTTACCTGCCTGGGGTATCTCCGTTTTGATCAAAATAAATCTCCTCCCCTGAGACTCCTCTGAAGGACGTCTTCAGCAGGTAGTCCAGCAGCTTGCTGCCATCAATTGGGTCCATGGCTTCACAGAGCCCCGTCTGATCCGGACACACCTCCTTGTGCATATCGTGGAGGCCATGAGCCATGGCATAGATGGCATTGATGACAAAGCCCATCTTACTATCCTGAACATAGTTTTCATGCAGACTCTCATTTCCTGTTAAAAGGGAAGAAGAAGTCATGATACAGAAGGAGGAAGCCATGAAATAGAATTATTTTTATGCATTTGTTACAGTGTGGAATCAGACACAGAGAACAATGAAATAAACAAAAGTCCCAGATGCTGCAGATAACCTTAGCTTACTTATCCAAACCAAATGTCAAAAAGTTCAATCGGAAAACTGATGTGGAAGGCAACCATTGCTTGGGAGTATACTGAGACTGTGCGCATCAGCTTTGCTCCAGTCATCTAAAGGCACTGTCCCCCATCGTTCTCTACAAAATGGAATTTGGTTGAAAAAGAGATGACAGTATTCCTTCCCATCTTAAATCTTAAAGACTCAATTTATATTTTTCTTTGCTTCCTTAGACAGTGCATTTAAAATGCTGATTAACATGCACATTCAACAGAAAACAACAGTTCATTTATCTTCATACTGTGTTTCATCATTCTGTGCTGGGGTGAACAATGCTTGTAGGCGTGTTTTTTGTTTTTTTTAATGTATGAAGCAATTTTTGTTTTTTATTTCTCACAAACAAGCCAAGTGCTTAACATTGGAGTTTGACTGATGCAATTCTCACTCCATCCTTTAGGATGCTACAGTAGGATGAAGGCGTCCAGCTGTTCCGCTAAATATGACTTTCTTTGGAAAGAAAGCATAGGTCAAACTCTTTCCTTCTTAAAGGTGTCAGATGTGAGCAAAGTGCAGGTGACATTCAGAGACAGAAGTAAACAGTGGCTTCAGTGTCACACTCACCACCTTGAAGATCTTTGGAATATAAGAGGTTTGTAAATGTGATACAGACAAAGCAGAAAAGCAGCCATGACTGCACTGCCTGCTCCGCTCCAAGATTATAACAGTCATCACACAACGCTAATTGGTTTTATTTAATCATTTGATTAAAAGCATGCTGAGCTATTTATTTTTATGTCAAACTGACTGCAGTGAGGATTGGTTTAGCTGAGCCAAGAACACAATTTACCGTGATCACCTTTTGGGAGCAAGTGGAGAGAATATTAAAAGAGGGGGGAAAAAATAGAGAGGAAAAAAAATGCAGTTTTTGTTATTATTCATGAGTTTTCCACTTTGGTCAAATTCAACCTAATCTTGGACAATGACTGAGATCACCAGACAAAAACAAAATCTGAATTTCTCTGCTGTTACCCACCGTTGCACACTTTCTTGTAGTTCTTGTTCTCCTGCGGATGACCTGGGAGGCGACACTGAAATCGATACTGCCAGAACTCGGGGAACCAGGGGTTTCTGGTGTTGGTGTCCAGGCGCAGCTTTAGGTAGTAGTCATCAAAGGTCTTGACCACCTCTGACTGCAGCTTCATGGTAATTCCTCCCTCTGCTTCCTGCTCAAAACCCTCAACGACCTCATAACGGTCTGCCCATCCATCACTGCAACACAAAGATTGGCAAGAAAATCAAATATACATTGTCATTTCATTTCTTAATTCCTCATTAAAAGCTGATTAAAAGAGCAAAGGCACACACGTTTTTATGAACAAGTAAGTGGTTGCTGAACTGTCAGCACAGTTTGTATATTCCAATTTTGCACCATCATCATTTGCATATCATTAAATTTGGAAAAGGAAATCACAACAAATGAGCACAAGGACGCTTTTTACTTCTTTGAAAGATAGTAATGAAATGATGATTTGGGTCTGTTTCATTGCATGTAGGTTATCATACTGTAAATGACAAAAATAATTCTAAATGACAGATTTTGCATATTTATGTTTTGTTAGGACTTTTGCATTATGGTCCAGTTATGTTTCAAGTGATTCCACCTCCTAAGGGAGCGTAAGAAACAACAAATATCAGGCACACAGCCAAAGGCAATTAGTGTGGGGGTAAGACTGGGCGTCTTATCTCAAGTCCAGTGGAACTACTCTCAATTTAGAAGATGGAAATCTCAACAGTAGTGCCTAAACTGTATTTGTTGGCTTTACACAAGCCTGTCAGCTAGCTTGTTGTTTGTTTACACAATCCTATGGGCAAGACTGTCATCCCCACCAAGTTAATTTGGACACATCTGGCCAGTGGG
The DNA here is from genome assembly GCA_029874935.1 of Atherina boyeri. Taxonomy (NCBI): domain Eukaryota; kingdom Metazoa; phylum Chordata; class Actinopteri; order Atheriniformes; family Atherinidae; genus Atherina; species Atherina boyeri. Next base: position 9,644 of record JAPMNP010630352.1, read on the forward strand.
CTCTAAGAAAAACAGGAAGCATCAGGGAAAGGGACACTGAAAAACAAATTAGTGATGAACAGCCCAACTCAGGGGCTCAGTCCTTCAGTCTGAGCTGTTTTCTGCTGTGTTTTCCTCCCCGTGTCTGTTTAAAGTAAGCTTCAGGCTACTGCCTTGAAATACCTACTCTATTGACAGCTACACACCAATTAGGTGTGACTCACTGTGGAACCAATTACCTCGCACAGATGGGATGTTCTGGGTGAAGGACATGTCCAGGTCAAAATCACTAACTTTTTTCGTCCACAATTACTGCCAGTCAAGAAAAGAGATACATTCAAACTCATTTGCGAGACTGTACAGGAAACACTGTAAGGCCAGTTCATTTAAACAAGTACAGACCTTTTCAACCTGAAAAGCATACATTGGGCAGTAAGAGATACGCAGAATACAAAAATCCTCCTGAAAGTAAAGCTCATGTCATCTAGAAGTTGTTAAAGTGTATCCAGCTGACCCTGACGTCTGACTCTCTGATTCTATCATCTATTTTCAGACTCCATCTCTATAAGTGAGTGAAATGCTCTTACAAAGACTGCATTTAAAAAAAGAACATCACATCTTTCTTTCTGTCTGAACAGTCTGGATCTCTCTCTAATGTCTATTAAAATTAGTACTAAGCTTATGATTGATTATTAGAAATTTGTTACACCCTCAGTATATGTACAGAACCAGTGGATGTACAGTATGAGGCTTAGGTTTTACTGTTTATAGAAATGTAAAGTTTCCATTGAATAAGTGGTGGAATGTTTTCTAAGAAAAAATGTGGAGATGTCCACAATTTTTGACATTGCCAGTAGAACCCATTACTTTAATGAAATAAAAGTTTTCCAACAAGGGATTGATTTGATTGAGAACAATTGGACTTGTCAATTTATTCAAAATGAGTCTACGATCCACAAATGGATCATTGTGCACTATTGAAGAACACACAACATGAGTTTTAGAGAGTAAGTTCATTGAGAAAATCATATTTGAGGTAACAAATCAAGTGAAATAGTCTAACTGTTTTAAGTTGACCTGAGGAGTCGCCCCCTGCTGTCTTTTAGACCAAGAATATACTCGCTTTTTCTTATGCTATGTTTGCATTCATTTCAAGAGTTATTTGTCAAAGTCCTCAGAAATTAAAGGTAGGGTCCAGGTTTCTGGAAAAACGGCTTGAGCAAGCTAAATTTTGAAAATACACAATTCAGAAGTTCAAACCTCTTTCTTCAGACTTCCCCCTGAAACCACGCCTCCAGAGTACAGGAATGCGCAATACTAGGACGTGTCTGGGGGAGGGGGAGGGACCAATGCCAACAGTTTTTGATTGACATATCTCCATTCAATCATTTAGATGGGACTGTGAAATTATTGGATGGTGTTTTCCCAGTTCTGTACGCTAACCAGGTGACTCTTTTTTCTCATTTTTGTGATAGAGCATCTAATTCATTAGTTACAACTGGGTGTTGAAGAGGAATTAAATCAATTGTGAAAAGTGCTTTAGAGAAACATCATGGACCTGCTTTTAACGGTACACGTTTGTAGCTGCAGTTTGCAAGTAACTGGGTGGGGGACTGTAGGGACCAATTTGACCACATGGCATGTCATAACTTAGACAGCACTATAAATTATGCAAAGTTTTGAAAACAAGCTTGTCAACTGAGTTAAAAATGACCAGCATCTTCATGATGCATCATTGCTGCTGCATAGTGACAAAATGTGCTTGTCACAACAGCTGGCAAGAGATCAGTATCATTTTAGAAGTTAATGTTCAAACATGAAAAAAGTATGTGGAAACCAGTTTGAGACTGTTGCATCCACACACAGAGAAAGATGATTGGGAGTGAGGATGATGCAGATGGGGCATTTTGCCCACCAGTTATCTGATGCCTGAGCAGTGGCGAAGCTAGACTTTTGCACATGGGGTGCCCAAAAAGTGGACAAAACTTTATTAAGGGGGTATATACTAAGAAAGGAATTCATTGTGTTTATTTTTCTAACTTACACACTCATATACTGCTGTGATAGCTGTGTTCACAGTACAGAAAAGTAAGAAAATAAAACATCTTTACATTAAGAATCTTTATCAAGTGACACTATTTGAAAAAAGTTCAAAAAGGTCCAAAGAAAAGTAAGTTGGTTGTTTTGGAGTGCAGTATGTGGGACTTGATGTGGTAGAGTAGTGATCAGTGATTTCTCTTGCATTTCTGAATTTCTGTCTGGTGGTGGAAGCGGTAGACTAGATCCTTGTGTCTGAGCTCAATGACTTGTTTGGCTAACTGTTGGAGTGTTACTCTGCCTACCTCTTTACAAAAAAGTCAGAAATATCTGGCTTTCACTTTCACTTAGACATCTTATAAGTATCGTCTTATAGAAAATAAAACTGGTTAAATACTATATTTATCCACAGTTTCATGCTTTAGTCTAGCCTCCACTTTGAATGAAACTGGATAATGTGCTTTTTGAGTTTTCTTTATAATCTATTTTGAGCTCTAATGTGAAAATCTTGGTTCACTGTGTTGATATGTACATGTAGTTCGTAAATACACTCACTGAAGACTAAATATGACATGGTTTTCCCCCATTATCTTAAAACTAATGTAGTGCTACTTACTGTATAACTAGATTGGCACTGCTATGTAACTTTACTGTATGCTAACATCAGGTTAATATTCTTATGTAACATTAGTAGTTGTACTTGCACAGGGACAAACTCTCTTCTTGAAATGTGCAGTTAAATGTTAATATTTTCAAAGGATGACTAACTTGGAAATTAGTTTAAAATCTAGTTCAAAGTCATGCAGTGACACTGTTGGAACATTTTTCAAATCTCCTCCAGTCCAATCAGATTTACAAGGTGCCACCCTTTTTTGCTCCACCCCTGTGTCTGACTTTGCTCAACAATTTTGTCAACAGAGACTAATTTCAGCAACTTTATGCGATCTGAGTTCTCTAATATCATCATGGAATCCTCCAGTAACCGGTGCAGTACACAAGCAAGTATGCGAGCAGTTATGCTCATGAACGAGCTGGTTGCCTATGGAAACATAAAGTTAAAATACAAGTATATTCCCGGCCTTAGAAGGAATGCATGTTTGGGGCGCTGCTGCATTGGCTTCACTTTTGAGACCCGAAGGCTGCTGCTAAGGTACAAGATGAGTCAAAATCTTTTTTTAATTTTTTTTTAATTTTCTAGGAAATTATATACTTTAAGTAAATGTAAGTACATTCAAGCAACACCAACAATACAAAATCATTTTTTCTCTTTTTTCACCATAGCAATGATTTTATGTGTTGAGGATATACTGTACATGTAGCTCTACTACAACATTCACAAAAACATTTACTGGATTTTTTTGCTGACTATTCAAAAAGAGCAATCAAACTGAGTCATCCTCTCCATCTTCCTGATTGAGTTAAGACTTAGAAACACGTGAAGTTCATTGGACCAAGTCACATTTCCTTCATTCACTTCAAGTGAATACTGGCTCTGTCCTTGCCTCTATTATTCATAACAAGCAGTGCAGCGACACAAAGACAGCCACATGCACTATTATTTAAAATTTTACTTGTGTTTCTGCAGAGTGCATATCATAAGCACGCTAACCAGACAGGGTAAATACATTTAATGAAGTCTAGTACAGTTTGGCGTTCAGCATATTTGCTCTAAACGAGGAGAAGGAAGCAGAGTTCTTAAATAAAGACAGAAAGGAAAGAGAGACAGGAGGAGCGCTGTTTAACACTCCACATGAATAATGCACTGTATACTGAAGGCATGCTTGACTGTCTGTCTCACAGTGCAGTTTGTGATGAAGTAAAATGACATTCTCTCTTCACACTCCTCTCTCAGAATAGTGCTGTCTGGCAGAACTCCAAACAGCTCATCAAAGCTCACAGGCCACACGAGGGACAACCAACGAAACAAAATCTGATGTCACCTCAATGTTCTGCACCTTCACACTGCATATTAGAAGGCCCATTATTATATAACCTGGATTTGATCGACCAGAGGAACACCTGTTTAAGTAGATGAAGGAGTCACTGCTGCTCAAGCGTGTTATTAGTTTTGCAGCTGGTTCTTCGATGACAGAGAGGAAGGAAGTCTGAATAGAAAGCAAAGCTTACCTGAAAGGATTCAATAATTAACATTCGTAAAAGGCATAATACCCAAAACATGAAATATATCAAGGTTCTTTTAATATGAGCTGTGTGATTTACTTTTCAATGGTATGCCCCATTGCAATATTCTTAACCAGGGTCTTTTAGGATTACCCAAAGGCTACAGAAGACATACAGATGGATCTGATCAAGTAGGGGAGAAAAAATGGAATCACCTGGTAATTTGCATTTCTATCACAAATATTTGCATAAGTTTAGATAGGCAAAGTAGTCTCCAGTTATAAAGAGTACTTGCAGACGTTAATGAGCTGTTGCACCTGACTTATTGACAGAAAACATGGTCCCATCAAAAGTTGTCGGTGAAAATCAGCAAATTATTATCTTCTCCAGTGCAATCATATTCCAGAACGGCAGCACACCTGCAGTGTAGAAATACAAAGTGACAAGTGCACAAGCTGAGGCGTCATGGCTGGGTAAAGAATGTAAGAAAAAAACTTGTTGACAGGATCTGTTCAGATTGAACAAGCATGACTCTGATTGATGGAGCAGGTGGATGAACCACTCTGAGTCGGGCTCTAGCAGGTTGGGAGCAGGGTTCTGG
>JAPMNP010630398.1:0-10950 GCA_029874935.1 Atherina boyeri
ATTATTATTATTATTATTATTATTATTATATACTGTATACTGTATGTCACCGTTATAAGTGAATGTTTTATATATGGAAAATTGAGCTCTCCACATAAATGTCTCATACATCCATATCTCATATCCAATGGTGGAATATAAAGTAATATGCATAAATCTCACATAAATGGATAGTATTTTAAGTAATTTGTCAATATTTATGTTCTACACCAAGTGTAATTTTTTGACACCTCTATCACAAGTGACACAATGTAAAAACTTTAAGATACATCTGAAGGACAGTGTTGTAACATTGGCTATTTGTAAAAACGTCTAAAAAAAAAAACCTTTACCAAACATTGGCTGGAGATATATAAATATATAAACGAGAAACTAATAATGTAGATTTATTATCAGAGTCTTTTATTTTACCCTGAACACATTTAGAAAACTGACTGTTTTGTAATCCCACCTCTAAACTTTCACAAAAAACATGTGTTCAGTGCTGTTTTGAGAGGTGGTTGCATTCAATTTGATGTTGAGACTCTGACCCTGACTATGGCTCCGTTTATTTGTGTCAGAGAGAACTTTTTACCGGATGTTGTATTCACAGAGGAGTTGAACTCAACTCTACTCTCTATTTCCTTGGACTTTACCATAACTCTGTGTCAAGGGACTTTTTTTTTTTTATTGCAGAACTTATATAAGCTCGTGCTCGGATAAATGACTCTTTTTTTTTTCCCCCATAAGTAAACACATGCCTTGATTTGATTTTTTTTTTTCTAATATTGATCTGAAGCTTATGTAGACAACACCATCATAAAGTCATATCTGTAACGGCAAACAATGCACTGTGTCTTTTGTGTGGATGTAGTTACATATGTTTCACTGTCTTACAGTATTACATTTCAGTTTTTTCAAACTGCAAATGCATTGATTCACCACAGAGATATCTGTCCTGTATAATAATAATTATCTGATTTTGTATGTTTTCGAAGTTGTGAAGCACTTTGGGCAACCTAAAAGTTGTTGAAAATGTGCTATATAAATAAACACTGATTGATTGATTGATTGATAAACCTAAAGGCAGTGTAATTTCATGCATGCCCTTTTGAAAGAGTCCAAGGCTCAGATCAACTGCATTGTACGTTTCTTCTTCAGTTTATTCTACGGGCGTCACAGCACAGGCCCCTTTGCCCTCATAAACACATCCAAAAGGGAGTGATTATTTCTCAAGATGTGGGGATCGAGGACTCGCCAGTTCATGCCTCTTTATGAGTATTTTGCCATGACGGCCTGTTCCTTCTGACAGCGCTTTTGTTCCTCTTGCTAGAAGAGTCGCTTATCCCATTCATCCTGTGGGCCATGTGTCTCTGTCACCTTAAGCCTAGCAAGTGGGCTGAGCGAAAGAGCACTATGGCTCTCAATGTTTGTGTCTCCCTCCAAGGAAATGCACCATATCAAGTGTCCCCAAATTAGTAACAGTATTGCAGGTCGTAAAACATGGCATCTCCTTTAATCTACATTGACACGATCATGCCCACATGCTCTCATGTTGCAACATCAGGAATGCATTTTCATCTAATAAGGGGCTTCTCGGCCATGTTCATACATTTTTGAGGAGACCAATTTGTAAACCCAGATTGTGAAATTTGAAGATGTAATAAATCAGGACATTTAGCAGGGATGTAATGAGTGGTTGACGTGTGGTCTTTGGAAAGGGATTAAAAAAATATGTGCACAGTCATAAAAAAAAAATTATTTTCCCTTTCTTGGAGGAAACCTTTAAATAAATGCCAAGAAGCAAGTTACTCATTAGAAAGGCCCAGATAAGCTTTGATGAGTCAATTCTCCATTCCACAGTAGAACTTACTTAATCTTTTTCCTTTTGTACCAGCATTCAGAGATAAAAATCAAATTGCCTTAATGTTTCCTACTATAACTTCCCTGATATAAGATATTCACAATGTGATTATCGTGTATAACACAATTCACTGATTAACACGATATGTTGAAAAAATATGTCAGATGTAAGATAATTATTCTTGCTGTCAGTTTTTTTTACTCATGTTTATAGTGTTTTAGCTCTTTCTTTTTTAAGAATGAAATTATGTATAAATGCAACTCAGTTTTACAGGGCACCTCTTAACAGTCATGTGTGTCCACATATCCAAAATGTAGTTTTTGCAGTTCTGCATAGGAAAGTGTTTCCACATCCATCTATCCCCTCCTATCTCCTTATAGGCTTTTTGGAACATCTAACAGTTGTGCAACATGGCATTTGTGATTGTTTAACGAAATGAAAACTTAAGTATGTTGAAATTAGAAAAGGAATATTCAGTAATCTAATGGCAAAAAGCAATACTACAAAGGTTTACGGCTTTAAAACTCTGCTTCTGATTTGTTTTGATGAAACACTGACATTCATTATGTCATTGCCCTGCAGCGTCCCGTAGCTGAGAAACCATACTTTACAACTTTGTGCTCCAGCCTAGAGCATCACATGACAGCTGAGTTTTGTTTTAAGGCATCATATCACACACCAATAATTAGATATCAATACACTGTCCATTTTAAACATGCATGGCTTATTCAGAAAATAAATTGTGAAAGACATTATCAGAGGAAGCGAAGAAAAGAAAGGGACACAAAGGGACAACATCTTACTTTTACTGGCTGGAGAGAGCTCAAAGAAGAAACAAGATTCAAAGCAAATGTCAACGGCACCAAAGTTTGAAAATCCTCCAAGCAGTGCAGCTTTGAAAATTTGGTAATTTATCATTTTTAAGCAAATGTGACAGGTTTGCATCATGCAAATTGGCATGTTACAATATTGAAATTCAGATGCAAGCATACAGTATAAGTGCTTTTCAAGACACCCAAAGATGCTGTACATTATATTGAATACGTTATTCATTCACTCCACATTCATACTTGGTGGTAAGCTTCTTGTGTAATCCGTGCCAATACCAATCATTCATACATGCACCATTCCTGGGGGCAAGGAGGGTGACGCAATATATTGCAATTGAACTGCTGACTTTTCGATCATTGGATGACCTGCTCTACCAGATGAGCCAACTGTTGCCCCAATGAATATATGGCATTGTATAGCAATACTGTAATGAAATGATGAGCCTTGATTGTGGAACTGCTACATTTTGCACTATGGATTATATTAGTAATGCAAATGTAAACTTAGACTGACACAAATCACTCATCATAGCACCAATATTTGTGTATTAAGGAAATATCACGGAAAATATATTGCCATGGACATTTGCAAGAAGTACTTGTTTATGCACAGTGTCTACGTTGCTCATGTTGCTCTTTTATGTCATACAATACAATTTTTGGTTGTTTGTTTTAATACACACAGGACAGATTTATGAGTTGAGTTTCCCCTATATTTTTTACTTTTATTACGTTACTTATTAGGATTATGGGGGGGGCAGTTTGACCTTAAATTCACCTCTTACATAGCTTATACTTTTATTAAAAAATCTCCTTCAGTGTCTGTTACATGGTGGCAGCTAAACTTTGCTTTATTGCCTGAAATTATATATATATATATATATATTTTTTTTTTTTTGTATACATATTTGTAATTGTGTTTTCCAAAAATCTAAATAGTTAAGCAATTGCCCCTGTGATATTAGTGGTGGGCATAAACAAACAATGATGTAGGGAATTGGCTGTGAGGACTTCTTTCCCATCAAATTGTAATTATAATTTTAGGGGAGTCAGATGAATATAAATCTGAAGTCAACTAAATTAAGTTATCACTCCTCACAGAACAACTGTAAATATCTGTCATTTTCATTTTAATTATATAATAAAAAAGGAATCTTTTTGCCAGACGTGTACATGAAGAATCAGTCACACAAGATTGGGCATGGCAAACATTTATTTTTCCAAATACTAAATGAGACCCTGGGGATATTATGCTTCATATACTACTTTGTCTCTGACTTCAAAGCTCCTGCCGGGAATTAACTGGCATATTTCACTTTGCTTACAGCTACTAGGAAAAGGGGGGAGAAAACTATGTTTAAGGCATCACTTGATTTTAATAATTGAAAAATGTGTTGCTTATCTAAATAAATACATCTAAGAAATAACAAAGCATAACATTATATGGATCTTTTTTTCCTCTTGTGGTCAAGCTTGAGCCCTTTATTTAAACATTAGCCAGGGGTGCACTTGCTTTCCACAGACCTTATCAATTAAAAAATGTAGACAAACTTTGATAAATGGCAAAAAGTTAACAGACAGAAATTTGAGATGTTTGCTTAGTAGCATGCTGTTGAACTATTGGCCAAGTTCTTGTTATTCTGCTGCATCCCGGTACTCCTCAAACAAACTCTCACACTTGCTTAATTAAATCCTCAAACCAAAATATGTTTGTGGAAAGAAAGGAGATATTCCATGCAACACTCCTGCAGACAACTCATGGCCCTTTGTTTTCCCAAAGAGGACTTATCTCACTCCAACCCATATTTTGTCTGTATTTGTTGCCTTAACAGTAAAAGGTGGATTTACTTCCAACAGCCTTTTTCTTTTATTTCAGCATCTTGCAAGGCTGTGCTGAATTTTTGCACAGCTGTAAGCTGACAATCAAATAAGTCCTGTGTCATACAAGCAATTAAGATACTCGAGATAGCCAGGATTCCAAACTTGACAATGTGCTGGGATTTTCAACACTAATGAGGCATCTTTCTTACACTGGTCAGGAGATGTTAGCTGGAAAAGCTTCATTTGTTCTTTGGCAGCTTTCACCACTTTTAATGCTTTACATTTTCAGCATGGGTTTTGTTTTTATATGTAAGAAATAAGTTTGAAATGTTACCGCCGGTTGTTTTTACTTAGATTAGGATGAGACGGTAGAGCATTTGCTAATGATTCACCTTTAATGACCTTTATCCTGCTGGACAATTCTGTTTGATCTTTTTCACAATCACTCATCGCTTTTTTTTAGCAGGTTACTTTATCTGCTTTAGCTTTCAAAGGGGTGTTAATACTTTGTCATCAAGTGCTAATCCAGTTTAAATAGGCATAAAGCTGACAGTCCTTCTGTGCTATAATAGTGGGGACCTGTTCCAATCCTAATATTAAATCATGCATAATTGTGTTTTCTTGCACGTGCTTTTGGAATATTTTTGCCACAGTAGACTGGATCCATGACAGTGTTTCCTAGCCAAATCAAAAATCTCAAGTGTATTTGGGGTGGAGACATGGCCCCAGAGGCAGAGACTTTAGCGTGAGTTGCAAACAACCTTGTCAGCACTTTCAGTCTGTGCACGAAAAAGAAATGCAATGTCATTCATGTCTATGGTAATATTTATGTATCAAAACAATGTGATGATGGGAAATGTTTTTATTCATTCCATGCTTTTAGGCTTGTCTTCAGAGGCCAAATGGCCTCCGTAAGGTGGAGCCCACTGGAAGAAGAGCAGGAATGCAGAGAGGGATGTTTTCTTTGAAAGTGTATTTACTGTAATGAGAAGCAGACAGACGAAACTCTAAGCTGCTATTGTTGTGCACAGGTTTGCTTTGGATTCCCGTCTCACCCCTGCAGGCAACAGAACCATGAATATTTAAACAGGTAAGGGACTTCCTCTAAACATCAATCAAAACCCTATCTATTCAATTACTGGCCTCAGATCTGAGATGTTCAACCAACAGCAGCTTCTGAGCAGAAGAATTCAGCCGATGGTAATGCCTGTGAATATTCCAACCATGTGGACAATCAGTCAATTAAAAACAGCCCCTCAATGGTTGGCATGCCTTCAAAAGAGGAAAGTCAATGGATATTTATTCAGTGACGGTAGACTTGGAAGAAACTTTCAGTTCATTGAAAAAGGATCGAAATACAGAAGAGTAATCTCAATAAAGAAATATTATCCCTCCTCTCTTGTGAAGAAATTTTACTCAGTATGAACATTTAACTCAGTTCGGTATTTTCTCATAAAGTTTGTTGAATGGGCTCAAATTCTAAAACACTCTCTCTTACCGAACAGTTTATCCATGATAAATTCCAGAGACTGACAGTATTAATTCTTTATTTAAGAAGTGAAAGAGGAGGCAATAGAAACTATTTGGGTTTGTGAAGGGGTGGGCTGAGATGGGATCGCACACAAAAAAAAAGAGAGAGAAAAGAGCAAATGAGTGATGAGGAAGGAAAACAACAGTTTTGGACACCTGTTCAAAGGAGTTTGGTCGGTCCTATGTCATGGGAGACATAGGACTTACACTGGCTGAGGATCAGATGATTGGAGGTGTGTCTTTTATAGTCATCCGACATCTCTGTCAGTAAGCGATTGCACAATAGTCGCGCAATATTTTTTTAACCGTAACAGCAAGCAGCTCAGCCTGCAGAGGAGCTTGACACAAACCTATCTTCTATTAACCAAAGCCAGAGACATCAGCCTGAGTGCTCTTCTTGGCAGGCAACACCGATTGACAGATCATGCAGAGAAGCCAGAGGACTGCTAAGGGGATTTTACTTCACCACTAAAGTGGTTAGTTAATAAAATGTTTGCTTTTTGTATTATCTTCACATATTGTGGCTTTCTGCTCTTGATTTGGTCATATTAATTGGGTTAATCAAGGATCAGAGCTGTACCCTTTAGCAAATGTTGATATAGTCTTGTGAACAAAAGAAAACAGTTGAGGGATTAAATATGCACATCAGTGTGAGGGCCTGGCCAGAGAAATATTACATTCAACAGTGAGCACTGATTAAAGGAGCAATGTGATGTGTATGAAGTATGCAGGCTGTCTTTGTTGAGAAACACCAGTTGCAGAAAAAATGTGTAATTCTAACTGATTTCTCATGGAAGTCTTCTTCTGGGTCATAATCATAGACACACACTATCTAACTTTATTGATAACACACAAACATCTTTCCTTTTGATGTGATTAATGAACACTCAGAGTAAGCATTCATAATGCAGGTTAAAATAACACCAAAAAAACTGTACAAGCAACAACTTTTTCAGAGGTTTCTCATGTGTTTCAATCAAAGAAGTGATATCAAAAGTAAAGGTTATAGAGGTGGTCCTCTTTCTCAGTAAAGTCAAACTCTTTGGTGGAAAACGGGCCTGAATCCCAACTTAGAAGGCTGCTAAATGCTGGGAATGGCTAATAGAGGGTTTCTTACATAAGTGTTCATCAATACAGAATTACGCGAATGGGTATAAAACAAAAAAAGAAGAAAATTATTAATTTAGATAATTAAATGGAAAAATCCACAGTTTACTGTTATTAAAATTTATTTTAAAGTGTGTTTTTAATGTATTGTTTAATTCTTCTTCTGCACCCCGCTGTAATGCTTTTAATGTTTTATGTAAAGCACTTTGAATTGTCTTGTACATGAAATGTCCTATACAAATAAACTTCCCTTGCCTTGCCTTATTCAGATCACAAAAAAGACAACGTCCATCTTACTTTTTAGAAACTTGAGTAGATAAAGCTGAAGAGAGGTTGACTGATGCACGGCAAATGGGTCATACTTATTCATTCTTTTTACTCCTAGAAACATCTGTGTGCTGTAAATGGGCAACTGAGCTGTATGAAAAGATCTTTTGGAATATCCACAACTTTATTCTTATATTGTGTGGACCGATGGCACAAAATTGGCAAAAATGTGGCAAAAATGCACTGACTTAACTGTGAAGTATGGTGGAAAGAGCATCATGGTTTGGGGCTGATTTCATACCTACAGTAACAACTAGGATGCTCTGTGATTACTGAGGGAACACTATTGTATCAATAACTTTTACACGGGGAAATCAGGGTACAGCAGTCTACAAGCTGAAACTTCAGAGGTCAGGTAATACAACAAGACAATGATCTGAAGCACACATTCAAATCATATATCAACATATCTTAGAAAAGTCAAAGACCTGGCCTTAACTTGAAGTTTTGTGAAAGAAAAAGTATAAGCTACCCATTTTCAACTTTAAGGTTTTACATATCAAGGCCTACTTTTAAAAAATCCTCTGGTTCTTACTAGGTCTTAAAATGAGGTGAATGCAATCTCAAATAAACAATGAAACAATACATATCACTGTGTGCTGTTACATATTTAACAAAAACTGAGCCAACAGTATTCCAAAATGCTTCCTTATTTAAAATCTAATAAAGAGCAACATCTGAAAGAAGTTGCTGCTGCTTAAGAAGGTTTTATGAGTTGCTAAATTTGAGGATTTGCTTACTTTTTCCAGCCAGCAGCAAGTAATTACTCAATGTGTTCAATGATTTATGAGTATTTTGTTTTGTCAGTTTGTGGTTGTCTTTGATTTTGAATAAGATGGACGTAATATCACATTTTCTGTGTAAAAAAAAAAAAGAAGCTTTTTTTAGCAACTGCAGAGGAGAAGATCAACATCTTTCCCAACAGCTAGTCTGGCTCTGTCAAGAAAAAGATACGTAGATAATTAGAATTTATTCATTCCCACATTATATTTGTCTCATGTTGTTTGTGGGTATGGCAGCACCACTAGATTCCGATTTGTACCTCTGCTTATTGAGGATACTCTGTGCCAAGACTTAGCGTAAGATTATAGGTTAAGTGAGTTTATGTGGAAGACTGTTTCTTGGCCCGAGCATGCAAACTTCCGGGAGGTACTCCAGCGTACATAGTCATCAAACAAAGATGACAGTGATATCAATCCTCTCATCAAATTCTCAGCAAGAGAGTAAACATGCAAGTGTAGAAGTATTTCTTTTCTATACTGAAGTTTTGTTTGGCCCATGGATTTCTTTGTGGCAGCTGTTTGAAATAAGAACAGTTCATGAGGGTATGGTGTCTCAACAAACTAAATTGTATGCAAAACATGCACATGTGCTATATATGCATGTTTTATCATCTGGTTAATTACATTAAAGCTGTGGTCAATCAGTTTGATCAACTGTAACTTGCATTATGCAACCTACCTCGTTATGATCTGAAATTTCTTCAGTTTTTATATAAATTGGCCACATTATCTTTCTATTTACTGTACATAGGAATGCTCCTATTCATTATCAAAGATTATGTGGAATTGGTTTCAAACAAAGAGAAATAAGTTGGCTTTCACGTAAGATTAATTGAAATCCAATACAGAAAACCACTAAAAAGATGATGGTAAAAAGATTCTCAGAGCAGAAAAGAATCTGCAACACATTAGGAGCCGCGCTCAGAGGAGCAGATGAAAGCTGCTGCCCTCGTATTAAACGAACTGCTGGGGAGGTGAAGGATTCTCCTCGAGAGAAATCAGAAACACTCTTTTCCCACTGGCGCACTGACAGTAACTCACCGGGCCGTCAATCCATTTTAATCAAATTACTGTGAAGTTTCAAACGTTCTGTTTTAAAAGTGGAATGACATAAGTCTGAGAGATTGCAGGGTTCACATGATGAAGGCTGTTTTCAATCAGATCTGCACGATATTTCATTGTCTTTGGAGCTTTGCTTAAAAGGATTTTGAATATGAGAATAGATGAGCACAGAGACGAATTGGGTTTAGGGAGATCTTTGGCAACATCGCATAATGAACAGATGTGAGAGCAGAGAAGAACGATAAACAGGGCACAAATCATATAAAGCAGTAAATTATGAACTGATAGAGGGGACTGTTTGTTTTCTTTAGTTCACATGAATGTTACCGGAATTAGGAAAACTGTTCACATGTCAACTGGGGGTCAAAACTAAGCTTGTTTCATTGCGTGTTCTGTACCTGGAAAGATATAGTTTCCCAAAAATCTGTTTTATATTATTATTGTTATCATATAGTCGTTTTTGTCTGTATTTAGCCAAATATGTCAGCTTGAGTTTCCTAAACAGAATAATTCAACTTCAAGCAATCAAAAACCACAAAATGCATTGCTGCTGTCATCACTGACCAGTAAAATGATCTGGAAGTAAACTAAATCTTGAAAATAGACTATGTTCCAGAGCTCTGTCATGCAGATTGTCCCAAAGAGTATCAGATTAGTAGCTGATAATGCCATTTATCCCAAAGGTGGATGTGGTTAACAACCTTTTGCCATCAAAGCGTGGAAAAAGAGAGATCCTCCCTTGTTAAGCTGTGCTGTGAAAACCTTCTTAACGTGTATACCACATGTTCTTTTGCTCCTCTTGAGTGTCATAAACATGTCACGGGCTGCATGGGCACAGCGCAGCGTGTCCTGACACTGAATCACTGGATTCCCTCATCCCACCTAAATCTCAGTTCCACTCAACACCTTAACGCAAACGGAAGTGTTTATGTTGCAAACAGGCTTGGAAAAGCATACTTGCAATGGTGCATTTAGACAAGGGCTTTATGATCAGGATGTTACAGCTCCGCTTTATTTTCTTGTTCCAACCTGTGCAGGTTGAACACTCACAGCGTGTTTCCACCTAATACCTGTTGATAACCAGTTCAATCTGGTAATTGTTTATGGATGAGGCACTGCCAAAGGCGTCAGTGATAGATACATCAGTATAAGATTCAAGTATCTAGAGAAAAAGATTATAAATTGAAGCAGAGGAAGTGATAAATGTGCAAGAGGTGTTCATCCATTTAACATGGCATATATATATATATATATATATTTATGTAAATTTGTAACAATGTTATTGAAATATATAGATAGATAGTTTTTTTATTTCGAACATGTAGTAACCAGTATAAAAAATACATTAATGGATTGACAGAAACAATGAGAAAAAAAACATAAATAAAGTAAACATAAACTAAGAACATATTCAATTTACACATTCGAATAGGAGTGGGAAGAAGTACAAACTTATCTCATCCCAATTAATATTGATATCTCAAATCAATATTATCTAATTAGTTAGCTTCCGGTCAATACAGTAATAATAATAGCAATGAATAATGGTACGGTAACACTTTACAATAAGGTACAAAAAATGCTTAGTTACTAGGGAACTAACCATTAGTTCCTGATTAGTTCCCTAAGGAGTTCCCTAGTAACTAAG
>JAPMNP010630403.1:0-14177 GCA_029874935.1 Atherina boyeri
ATGTTCAGAGAAAACAAACCTAGCAGAGCTCTTAGATCAATGGAGATTATTAATGGAGATTAAACTTTCACCAAATGTAGATATTCTTAAACCCAGGTTAAAAACATTTATTTTCTCATGCACCTTTGTATGAAATCTGCTCAGTATCTTTTAAATTACCTAAACTGTTGCTTGCTTTTAATCATTTCACTTAATTTGGTTATTTTATACAATGTCATAATGCAATGTCTTAATATATACTTTGTACTGCTTCTTCTGCACTTACATGTAATGCTTTTGATGTTTTATTTAAAGCACTTTGAATTGTCTGGTACATGATAGTGCTATATGAATAAACTTGCCTTGCCTAATAAATTATGTATGATGACAATAAGAAGTGACAAAGTGTTTGTGTGTGTTTACTTACGTCCACTTCACCTTGGTCAATCACATAGAAGTTGTCACCTTCATCACCTAAACAGGAGAGAGAGAAAGAAACATGTGAGCTTGTGAAAGTCTGCAGGTAAACCTACTGGAAGCTAGCTAGCTCAAAAGCCCCCTGCTAGCAAAATCAAATACTGATAATTTGAGAAAGAGATAGTTATGGGAGAAAGAAACAGAGTATGCTGCAGAAGTGGGACAGAGCTACAGCAGGCCTCTTTTCAACCAGATGAGCATTCTAAAAGTACATTTTATTGCATTACCAGTGGCCAAAAAAGCTTAGCTTCAATTCATGAGTTCTGATGGGCATTTTGCTATTCAGTGTACAGGGCAAAGGGCAGTTTCTGAATATTTGAAAATTTTAGTATTATGTTTGTTGGAACAACTGAACATGTATTTTGAGTGTTAATACATAAAAGGCCCCTGAGCTTCTGGACACACCCAGTGTCAAAAGTGCTACTGCTTTCTCCTGAACGCACATTAATGGGCCTGCCAGTAACTTTGTGAAAAAGGGCTCTCACCGAAAGAAAGTTGAAGTTACAGCAACGTTCATTACTGGTGCTTTTGCGGTTTAATAGCGGAAACTTTGAAACAGAAGTGCCTGAGCTTGCAGAGCAACAACTTCTCTGTAAAAGAACAGAGTGATCCATACAATGGTGGACAACTGTAGAAATGAGCTTTATTTATCCTGTTCTATTTACAGTATTATAGCATGATGGGCTATATTTGCAAGGGTTGGAACTCAAAATGTTTACATCTCTGCTTACTAAATCCTGGTGGTGCCACGAGCAGTACAAAGTGAAATTATGAAGTGAGTCATTGGAGCTGGCTGGTTGATGTCCGTTAAAAGCATCCAGTCTGGAGATAAGGCTAAAAGATGGCAAGTGTTCCTCTAATTATACTATCCAGGAAATCATTTAAAAAAAAACACATACATGAACGCTATCAAGCTTTTCCTGCAGATACCTCTAACAATAAGACATAAATGCAAATAGATTCAGAGGCAGAAAGGGGTAATGATGCCTGAGTCTAAATGGCGCAAGTATGCATGTCTGTGCTTCGAGTAGGTACCGAGTTAGGGTGTGACTGTGTGTATTTCTTGTGTGTATTTTCACCTGAAGAGTTGAAAGGCTGAGAGCGCCCTGTGAGTAAAGTTCACAAGAGTTCACACGCCTAATTAATACTGAGTGGAGTGGAGGGCTCGTTAATCATACAGCTCTATTTGTCACACAAAACGCTCCTTGTCTGTCCCAGTGAAGACCCCAGAGATACATACACACATGTAGGCTCAACCTGCCGCAACCTGGCCCTCTGCTAATTTTTCTTCTCTCTCTTTCATCTCCTCTATCGCTCTTTCAGTCCCCGTCTGACTCTGTCTGTCTTTTCTTCTGCTCTTCCTGTCTTTTATCACTTAGGTGCCCAAGCCTTTGTTTTCTGCCTTTTGCTTGAGAGTGCAGGCAAATATTTGAGCAGAATCTGGATACACACACCAAAAAAACACACACACACACACAGTCATGCAGGCTGGTGTATGACATGTGGTCTTGTTTCAACACAAGCTAATTGTTGTACACATAGCTCAGGTTCTATGGTTTTGCTCTAAGAACAACATGAGTACATCCTCAACCTCTGAGGTGTTCTGTACCTACAATGCTACAGCACCAGTGATGTCCTCTGTCAAACAGATGTAATGTAAACAAATGTTGCAATAGAAAATAACATTTACTTGTTTTCAAGGACACGATCAACCATAACTGTAAAACAGAATGTCTGTATTAGCAAATAATGTTTACAATAAAAAGAAGAGCCTAATGAAAATACCTTTATATTTTTTATATGATATGATACAGTAAATTCATCCTCTGTTTAAATACCACTCCAGCCTCACAAAAATAAGTCCTTGCTGTGTCTAAATAGTGTGTGAGTAGCCAGTAGCATGGTTGGTTTCTTGAAGCTGTACAGTAGTCCAGACCTTAGCCATGACATCAGCGCTGTATATACCACACTCAATAGTGTATATAACAATGGACAGTCTGGGACTGGGGGCCCTGCAAAGTTAGCTAGACTTATTATCACCAAATTAGGACCGATATACTCCTGGATGCTGTCTTAAGGGTAGGTGGGAGAGCCTGGGTGGTTGTCCAGGCACCAACACTTTTCTGTGTGTGTGTTTGTGCGCTGTAAACTATGCTGTAAAATATGTGATTTTGTGCAGGTGTTAACATAGTATTATCTGAAAGTGGGAATTTGTCTGCAAGAATGTTTGTTTTCAGCGTTTTAAAATATGTGATTAAATGTGTCTGTGTTTGATAGGAGTTTCAGGGGGAGACCTGGAAAAATACAGACTGGCCCTGCTAGCCTGTGTTTCTTCAAAGTCCAGGGGATGACTAGAGTCAAGGTTTTGACCAGTGCTAGGCAGAAGAGAGCGACCTAACAGCTGGTGCAGTCTGAAAGAATGTGTGAGTGGGGCAATGAGAGGAAAAGGGAGTGGTAAGATAAAATAAACATGGCCAGTGGTGGCAGTGCAATAGATGCATTCTTTGAGATAAGGCCATTGTGGATAATTGAAGAAAGCAGCATCTTAATTGCTTCCTTTCCTTTAAAGTGGTTTAGTGGTTCAAATATATGCTAAGAGAAGGTCACTCATTGCATCAGGGAGCTGGAAGAACTTTCCCTTTAGCAAAATATATTCAGCTAATCTTTTCACTTTGGTCTTTAATAGTCTTATTAGGAAGAACTGTCACTTAAAATCTGCAACCAATACAGTATATAAAGATTTTGAGTTTGTTTTCCAGTTTTTTCAAAACTAGGAAAGGATGTATTGGTACAACTGGTTCACATATGCAAATCCTTTATAATTAAGTTTGACATGCCACAAAAGGAAGACTTTAACATTAGTTAGTTTCTTAAAAATATTCATACAAACCTTGCTGGATAACTGTTTCCCCTGCAATATGGGTGACCGGGAACATAGCATCAAATATGTCGCTGGAGAAGAAAAAAGAGGTGGAAAAAGAAAAGAAGGTAGGGAGATGGGAAAAAAGGGAGGACACAGTTATATCCCACATACTTGTCTTTTTGATACCATATCTATTTCTATGAATTGTTGACTGTACAACTAATCTCAGACAAAAAAATATACAGTACATATACAAGACGGTTTTGTGGAGGAGCGATGTGACAGAAAAGACAGCAACCATCATCACAGAGTAAGCTCTATCAGTACATAGTGAAGGCCAAAGAGACAGTCCTAAGAACTCTGGCTGACCCCAATACACAAACATTCACACATACATCTGCACAAACCACATCCATCTGAAGGTGTACACAACTGATTTCTTCATCATCATCCAAATACAGTACATGCAAACCAGAGTATCCCCGGTTAAAATCATTTAAAAAACATACGTATCCCAGTTTAGTTTGTGATTAGGCTTCAAAACTGCATCTTTTTACATGTATTTCACTAACTCTTGTGAACTTTGTTGAACAGTACTGCTAGAAATTCAAGCATTTCATTATTGGCATTAAAAGGTTTTGACTACGTTGATTGCATCTTTGCATTATGCTGGTACTGTGCATGGACTTAAACATGACTGTTTTGTTTCAGTCCATGATCAAAGCCTGTATATCTGAGGCCATCTTCTTTCAGAGGTGCTGAAAAACAAACAAAATGATACCGGTACCTGCGTACTTAATTTCTGTTTTAGCCCAGCAAGAAAAGCTCCCGTTAGACTGTTGCTAATCGGGCGGTTTGAACGCATGAAGCCTGAAAAGATTAGCGCTCCACTACTGGAATGTGTTGGGACAAGAGAAGTATCCTTCCTCTCCTACTCGCTGCCCGTCTCTCACCTTCAGGCTGTATTTATCCATCTAATCAGTTGCATACCGCCCGTCTTATAGAGAAATATAGAAAAAACAATAAAAGAGGGTCAGGCATATCAAAGACATACAAGAACTGCTGAGTGAATGTGGGGCAAGTCTGAGCCTGCTCTTAGTTATGTTTGTGTGTGTGCGCGGGTGTGTGTGTGCGTGTGCATGACACTGAATGTGTGTATTTGAGCCAGTATGTCTGCATCTGAGTGCATGCTGCCTATGAAAACACACAGGTTTGTACAAACTAATGTGTGGGTGTGAAATAAGCATGTGTTCCTGATGGTGCACTAGACTATGCAGGACTAAGCAAGACAACTTGCAGTACACTGCTGTGTAAAATAAATTCTATGTCCTATGTTTAAAAAAAAAAACAGGATGAAAAACGAAGAAAAAAGCTGTAAGTTAACATGTTTGGAGATATCTGAGGATGTTACAGAGTGGTTTGGAAGTGAACAAACCTTGCTGGTATTTATTTATGTGACACTGAATAGAAAGCAGACTTAAGAGGGTGGATTTCAGCCAACTACACTAACAGGTAAGGTCTGTGTGTTGCAGCTGGCCACTGACTCACACATACTTGAGGTCACACAAACATGTACAAAAAAAACAAAAAAAACATTTACTCTTTGAAGTGTACAAGCATGGAATGAAATATGCAATGGTTTGGTATTTAAAAAAGAAGCATGCAATCTGTTAATGCAGCTGTGCATTTCAACACAGTAATAAACACATTACTGATATTACAATATATATCTGCCATTGCAATTTTGATGAGATTTCATAATGGCACAAGGACATGACACGCAAGCTCCAACACTTTGATGGCAGTTAGTCAGAGCAACATCTGCAGGAGCGCCTTCAACTCTTCTCACATCTGTGACCACCTGTGCTTGGCACGGAGTCTGTTTATTCAGGGAGCTTTGGAGCAGTTGGTTTCAAGTCACGTATTGCTAATGAAGTGTGGTTTATGAAAATAATTACCTTAGTGAAACACAAAGTTCAAAAGCAAAAAGCAATTATATGCATTGCCTGAAAATATAGAGCAAAATGCAGCGCTTACAAGTAATGATCTTTTCAATGCAATGTTTCAATGTTTCAAACAATGAACATAAATAGTGCTTCTGAGCATGATAAGCTGGACTTTGGTATTTTGGTGCTGATGATGATAACACATCAAACATTCAAGCAGGATGTTCAAGAGTGGGTGACACGCTTATAAGAAAAGGATCAAAGACAAGCAAACCTGTTCTAAAGCAAACCTCTTTTACCATGTTCCACGTATCTGCATCCACTGAGTGAATGCATCAGTGAGCACACCAAAGATACTTATGATGGTAATTACTTCCCAACATCTCTACCCATCTCTCTTTCTCATTCTTTATCCCAAACTTCCTCTTTATCTGTGCTCAATCACTTTTTCCCCTTCTTCTCCCCTCTCAATTCCCTCTTTCTTCCCTCTAATTCTCTTTCTGCCCCACCTATTTCTCCCATCTCTTGGTCCAACACCCCCCTAGATGAAGTGATTAATCTTGTCCTTTCCGCTACCTGTAGCCCCTCTGACCTTATGAAAAGGCAAAGCAACGCCACGAACAAAGGATGTGTTATTCTGACAGACACAGATAGAAAGACAGAGAGGCAAAGAAACCCTGTAGAGCGAGAGAAGGGGGGCTAGGAAGCTCATCTCCTCCCACCCTAGTCTATGAGAAAAAGCTTACAAAGCTTCTGTCATGGTTAAGATATGCTGAGATACTTCCCAACAAGCAACCAATATTGCACTGTGTTTTGCTCATTATGATGAAATGTATTTTCAGTCTAAACTGATCAGAAAAATGCTGCCACCTCAGGAAACAATTTGTACATACAGTGAGTGTATGGATTCATGCATGTTTGTGAGCATTTATGAGCAAATGACAGGAAAAGTTTATGTTTTCCTTCATTCTCTCCACAATAGTGGAGTAACAGTTTATCATTGTTCTCAAACACTCATAAAACAGTGTTTAGGTTAGGGGGATTTCAGTCATTAACAAAATCAAATCAGGCCTGCTTGTTGTGGCTGGGTTGCTTGTTGTTCTTCCAGGTTGGCAATGACAGCCTCCCTCCCTCACTCACCTCTTCCCTCCCTCTTAATCGCTCTTCCAGCGCAGCTGCTTATTTGTTCAGCAGCTAACATCTTATCTTTTACATTACTACATCAACACACAGCACTGCCATTACGCTATTAACACCAAAAAGCTCTTTAACAGCACGGCGTGCCGCCATGTCTTTGTGTTTCTTAATGGGCCGCAGAATGTTGAGTTACACAAGACCTTAATGTGAAGCCCATCCAGCATGCCTGCTCTGTTTGAGCAGTGGAAGTTTTGTAATATGCAGAATAATCAACAACTGCACCGCATACGGGAACTTCCCGGCTCTCCAAGTTGTGTCTCAGCTTGGCAGAAACATGCCACTGGTTTGGCTGGCAAAGTGTTCATGCCATTAAGGCTTGAGGGATTAATTTTCACTGCTACAAGTGATTATAATTGAGGGTGCTGATTCTAGAGAATCAGAACAATAGTCTTTGTTATGGCAGACTAAACAATTCCAATATATAAATGATGGCCTGAGGACACTAAACCCACACTCAGTTTGAAAAATATGTGCAAGCTCCATGGGGTACCAAAGAAAGACAAGGTGATCCAATATAATGTGGCAGTAAAATGCAAACTGTTCCCTGTGCACATGCTTGTTTTTCACACATCTTGCAGCCACTAAGTTACAGACACAACAATGGCCTGATATACAGTATATTAATAATTTCTGCTGGTTGTTCTTTCCAATGCTTTGGAAATATGGGATTGTTACACAGAAACTATGCAACATACTTACTGAACTCTATCTAAAATTAAAAGCTTTTAGAGGACTCGACATACTCAAGAACCTTAAGTGGCAGGTTGCTATGAATAACATAAAACAATACTGATTTTTGTTTGGCTGCGGCTGTGATTAGTCAGCATTACAGTTAAAGCACAACCTAAGTCACAAATATGAGCTTGCAAACATAAATTAGATTTCCACTGAGTGGGGCAAAAAGAGCTGTTTAGTATGAGATGATAGCAAGCTGGAAAACAGCTTTATGGGGCTGACTAAGTGCTGCACAGTTTAATGTTCAGTGTTTAAAGTTCTGCACAAAGAGCCAAAGTTACTCACATGGAACAACCAACTCACCCCACTGAGCAGTTTGTGAGGGAACAATAATCTTTGCTTTTAAATTACATTTGCCATTACATAACCATTCAAGCAAGCACATGCACCGATGTTTTCAGATGCAGTCACAAACCCCTGATAAGAGGCAACGCTATGAGAGAGTAAGTGAGAGACAGAAAAAAGGGGGAGACGAGGGAGGGATAATTATAAAGCCCAGAAGCATTCAGGGAGGATATTTATAACATGAAAGCTCTTGACACGTGCCCTCATTCACTCTCAAAAACGAAGCTAAAAAATGGCTTATTCACAAACACAAATAAAACACATTTCTATTAGAGGACACATCATGCCAACATGAGCTTTTTTTTTTTTTCAAAATTGGCCTTCAAACTCTAAGCAACACCCCAATAGTTTGTATTGTATGTAGAACTAAAAACTGTAAAAGGAAAGGAAAACATAAACTGGCACCCTCTGTCATTCATACTATGAAAAAACAATCAAACAAAAAGTAGTGAATAATAACACCCATAAAATGAGGTGGATACACACTCATAGCAGGGTGGGGGGTAGATGTAGTACACCTCACCTTATGTAAGCTCTTTTTTTCCTGTTGCACACTGTTGAGTATTTCCTGCCTGTGCAGTTTTCTGAAATATTCTAGAACGTTTTTACAAGTTCCTTCTGTTTGTCTGGGCTGATGGGAGCTGAAGGTAGAGGCACCATGCGGCGCAAAGGTGGTCCTCGAGGTTTACAGGTGGACATTAACAGTTTATGGCTGGTGGCGATGACCACTTACTGACGGCCAACAGGGTGGGAGGATGCCAGGGCAAGATGAAGAGAAAGTCAAACCTTCACTTTTCACAAACTCAACTGACCTCTTTCCATCTGCCTTTCAATTTGGTCACAAGGGCTCGAAAACACCAGTCTGATAAACATCATAATCCCCAAGATATACTTGGCTTTCATTTGCTTTGCCATGGTCTAACAAACACTGAATACTTAATTCTTGATCGGATTTTGGAGTGAATTTGATTTTTGTCTTAAAGATCTAGTAAGGGCTCACATTCACATATGCGGAGGTCTTCCTAGGTTCAGTAAGTGTGTAATTAAATGTTGGAACTTGTATTTGAAACTAACAGAGGGCAGGGAGCACAGTGTGTTAAAATCACACACCTGGCTCTGGTTGGTTTATAAGGGGTGGAAACCTGGATGCATCCTGTTGCCTTTAAGTGTAGAAGTGTGTCTAGTATGTGTGCACTGCAGGACTAAAAGACTTGGGGGCCAGTGCAGTCATGTTAGTGATCTGTGTGACCTGTAGACTTCTGCAAAACCAAGTAAAGGAATCTGTCATTTAAACATACTGCAATGATCAGACCACCTGAGAGGAAGAGAAGAGGGGTTGGTGTGAAAAAGTTTAGAATACTAAACATATCATTCGTGTTTTCTTAAATTCAATCATTTTTTTAGTGTTCAAGACCTGTTCTAAGGTACAAGCTTCCCTAGTTTTTGAATCTTGAAACTTTAAGCATTAATCTGATGACATGAGATATTCCTTTCATAAACTCCTAATAATGGATCACACCTATTTAACCAGTAGCCGTAGTGGATATCAAAATGAGCACAATTTTGAAACCACGTCATAAATCTATTGGCTCAAATTTGACCAAATATTAGTTTTGTGGGAATTTACTATAATCTCAACTGCTGTTTTTTTTTCTTTAGTATGAATATCCCTATCAGCCGAGCAAGTAATACGTTCTGAGAGTCACAAGAGAAAAAGTGTCTCGAAGTGTATGAGAAGAAGAGAAAGGCCTCAGAAGAGAAAAACAAGACCAGAGTGTTTCAAGTAATACGTTCCTCCTATTTTATGAAAAAGTAAATGCAGAGGAGAGACGTGTCAAACTACAGCCACTAACTTCTGATATTGGCCAGAAGGAACTGAGTTCTATTAATAGGGGAAAAAAGCATAAAATTAGATGACTTTAAATTAACAACAGGTTTGTCTTCGGCAGGATTGGCTTGTGGTAGAAAAAAAACGGACCAACACAGTAGCTTTCTTATAACTTTTGAGCCTAAATAAATCAGCAGTCTTTAGAAAGAAAATATAATTCCAAACTACCACTGAACTGGCATTAGCAGCTGGTAATCTGCCCAAGCCAACTTCATGAAAGGCCAATTCAGCTTTATCATGCCCTCACCATTTCTGGTACCGACCAGTGATTTTACTCATAAAGAAAACCAAAAGAGATGCATTTCACTGGGAAGACTGAGAAGCATCCAGTTGATGGAAAGAATGCCAAAATGAACAAGACTTTTGCCAGACCAGCTTAATAAACACCTTTTTAAACACACTTGCCAAAAATGGATATATTCATGCTTTTAGAAAGTTTTTTTTCCCCCACAACAATTTCCAACAGTTTTAACAGCAGACTGTGATAATGACACAAAAGTTAAACTCATTCCCATTACAAGAAAAAAAAACTCTTCCTGCACTTATTCAAAGTGCACACATTCATGTTGGCATCAGGGAGGTGAGAGTCAGTGAAGGCAGAAGAAGAGAGGACCAGCCTAAGGATGAGGAGTGTGAAAGAAGGAGGAGTTAATGGGCAGATGTGAGGGAAAAAAAAGGATGTATCACAGGATAGAAAAACAAACATTTAACTTTGACAATATCCTCATCGTAAGCATGTCTAACAAAGATATTTAAAGTAGTAAAAATGCAATGATTCTAAATAAGAGTTGAATCAAATAGATCCAAATGTAATGCGTCTCATTTTTGTATTCTGTATTGTGTGTATGAATTATTTTATAGATTTGTTCTGGATTGAAAAAACATATTCAGCTAAATTTGCAGCTACATTGGTGGCCTGATGGTGACATGGGTGACTCTAATGCACTGTTGTGTGCATCAAGTGTGACAAGACTGTTTTACAGCCTTACCTGATGTTCCAAAACACACCACCTGCTGGTGCAGCCATGATGTCAGCCTAAAAACATGACAAACAGGCCCAACCCCGCTGCCTCTCCCCTTATTTCCTCTCCCTTTCTCTTCTTCCCTTCTCCCATTTCCTCAGTATTGTGATTTGTCTGCTTTTTAACTTTTACTAAAACTTTTTTTCTTCTGATTTCCTCAACTCATTTTCCTCATGCTGTCAGTCTCGATCACATTTTGAGTGCTCAGGGATTTTCACACTTTCCCAACGCCCCTCTCTCTGTTGTTCTTTGCCCCAGGGCAGGAAAAAGCGAGTTCTTCCTCCACTTAGAAAGAAAAAGGGTCAGGTTGAATCAGGCGCTGACAGGACTAAGCTTCTACCTCTCTGATGTGTCTACAGCAGACGTGTCACTGCAAACTGTGAAAAAGAGAGAAAAGGGGTGGGGGGGCATGAGGTGTAGATTTATTCTCTTTCTAACCCATTAAACGTCAAGCCTAAAAAAGGTAATCAACTCCATGCACATAAATATACTTTTCATAGATAAAATACACTAATAAATTAAACTGGTGATATGTGCTGTGCTTCTCTTATTCACTCTCTCTAACACACACACACACACACACACACACACACACGCACATACACACATCCTGAAACGTCACTTAACATCAAAAGGAATGCCGCAAACTCGAGGGCATGTTTTTTCCTCTCTTCTCTCCTCCGTCCTTTCCTCTCCCCCATCATTTTCACCTCACAGACAACATAAACTAGAACAAAATAAGAATTTGAGGAGCAGATCAGGATGTAAATTGTCCTTTGTTGGGGCTTTAACCTGAGACTTGTTTACACAACACATGCATGTATACATGCTGTAACTGAGATAGAAAGAAACTGAAAAAACACCCGGGGGGGTAAGGGAAGAGATGGATGACTAGATGATGGAGGGAAATTGAAGGCGGTAGGTATCCTGTCCTGCACTGTGAAACTATTATCCTGTACTTGTAAGTGTGTGTTTATATATTAGTGCATATGTGTTTAAATTTCAACAAACAACATTCAGAGCACTGAGGTAATGGTGCCTTGGGTGCACAGAAGAGAAATAGCTGACATCTGACTGACGTAAGGCCGTCCCAGCTGTATACACGCAGACTTCAACTGAACAATGTTTAGCAACCAGATAGTATCTTGGATATATATTAACAAAAAATTTCCCAACATGAAATGTCCTGATGGAAGGAGCTAGCGCTACAAGATAACAGTTAGAAAGACATGACTCAATTACCTTGCTGAGACCCGACACTGTGAATTTGAAAATAGTATTAGTTGCATTCTCATAATAGATAAGAATAGAGTACAAGGGGCACACCAGATGGAAAGGTTAAAGTAAATTCTATCCCCTCATCAAATTTAGAACATTTAATCCAAAAACATGAGGTGGTTTTCATACAAAATCGGAGCTATTGTTTGGAAGTGAAAAAAAGCATCTTTTTTTTCTCCTTTTTTCTGGCTTGGCTTTAAAAACCAGAGTGAAATTGATATAATTAAAACAACATTTAGCCTACAAGTTCTTGTTACTAAAGAAATCAAAAGTGACAAAGAAAAGATGTTGAAATCAACATAAAACATGAAACTGATTTGTCCATTCATATTCTTTAGAAGCAGTGTTTGCTTTACACTGTTTTGTGTAACCCTGTCTTCAAATTGATTGATAACTCACAGCAGACCTCCCTGCTAATGCAAATCAACAGAATACTTCTCACTTATTAACTAACCACATATATGTAAATCATAAAATGATTTGAATTAATTGTGCAGCCAAATAACCTTCTTTATGGTTAGATAACTCTATGCATTGTTGATGACTAACAGTATTCCTTTTGCAGCAAAGCTATGACCTGAATATCCCAGTCACTTGACAGTGTCCTAAAATCTGCAATACAAGCTCTATGAAATTCCCCATACTAAAGCTCATCAAGCATGGAAATGGGCTGAGTGGCTCTAATCTAAATGAAACTCAAACACCATCAAACCAACGAGGAGGTCATGGGAGAATTAACACACTATAACAGGACTGTTGTCTGTGCCTGTGCACTGGAACCTATCGCAGTTGCATAGACAAAGCAGACGTGATGTATACAATAGGAGGCCATGGGGCAACCCGGGCGATTCTGTCAGGCGCTAGGCTGCTCCATCCCTGAATAATGTGAGGTGGTCAGTGTGTGGGTTGTGCTATGGGCCTGACTGAGCTATAAAGGCAATGAAGGGTTGCAGGAACATCATGTTCTCACAGCAAAGGGAAACACTGGATTGGAAGACACTGTCATGCACACGTACATATTCACCCTATATATTCGTTCACATGAAATGAAACGTGACATTTTCCATGACCATAACTGACATGAATCACTCCTAACCAGTTTACAAATACAGACACAGGTACCCATAGCACGCTGTATATAGTTCCTTGTCCTTGCTCTTTTTGGCTTCCACTCTCACAGTAGTGTTAAGTACTTCTGAGAGCCATTTCATTACAAGGGATTGCTGTGTACTGTGCACTGTGAATATTTGTCATTTTGCACTGCACCTGTGCTAAGGTAAGTAAATAGTCATCTACACATATGTTTAAAACAAAAAACATGTGCACATCCATGCAAGGAAACACTAAATAAACATGCAGACACACACTCACATCAATGATACTGTATACGTAGCTGAAAGGCCAAAGATAAATCATAGCGTATTGGAAAACTGCCCCGCACACTCTTCACACATTTTGGAAGAAATACGAAATTCCAAAAGGACTCAAAACACCAACAATGCTACATTTGTCTCTACTTTCTACATATTTAATGGAATAAGGATGGAGTGAAGGATGGATAAGGATGACCAGAGGCAGAAAAGGTAGCAGGGGGACAGGTTTGAAATACAGCAGACAGTATGAGAGAGGACAACATTTTTCCAGTTATCTGTGCATTTGCATGTGTGTTTAAGCGTGTGCTTTTGCATACATGTGTCCACATGCTTGTTTAAGTGTGTTTATGTGTTCTAGCATGCAAAGATAGAGCCTGACTGATAAGGACTTCCTACAAATGATGTGTTTTAAGTATATGCCCTGTCTTTATGAGTGTTAAGGTGAAGTTGTCTGGGATGAAGCTAAGACGTGATAAGCATGGGAGGTAAGACTAGTGGTTTGTTAGTTCTCTGTGGCCTGGATGGTGGTGGGGATGGTCGAGGTTCAGTCAGGCCTGCAGCTCTCCTGTGGTGAGTGACCTCATCGCCTGGCCCCTGGCATTGTGGGAGCTGCACAAAGCCATGCAGGGGACAGAGAGAGAAGACTACACATGAATGTGGGGGAGGGACTGGCTGCGAGAGTCGATGTAGATGTGAATGAGCCTGCATGACTGAAAATAGGAGAAAGACAGGAACAGAAAGAAGGAAAGACAGAGAAAGTATTGAATTCGAAAAATGGGGAAAAAAGGACCACCGGGCTCTCAGAGAAAAAAAAAACAGGCATGAGAACACACACAGAGTCAATACGAGCTCACACTCAAATAAATAAACAGAACAATAAACACAAACTTGCTAATTTGTTCATACTGCTGTTATTACACAACCTGCCGTAAAATACTAATCAGACACACAGTTTTTAAAGGAACCTGCGAAACAGGTTCACTAAAGTATGGTGGGGGGAAAAAAACAAACAAAAGAACAACAACATATCAATGACAATGAAGTCAACACAGTACACAAACAACTGGCTACTTT
>JAPMNP010630436.1:0-15920 GCA_029874935.1 Atherina boyeri
TTGTAACATATTAGCACCATTTAATGATAACTTAAAATAAAGATGATACATAATTCTTACATATGGCTCCTTTAAAGCTACAAAAACCCAGATGCATAACAATTATATTATCTGATGACAAAAACATTATATTTCTTGTTGAAGTTTCAAATACATTTTAAAAAAAGTTTTGGAATAATTCTCTTTTGCTGTATTTAAATGTAATTATTATGCAGAAAATCTGTCATGAACCTTCAGATTGGCACTGAGTGGATTTGCAAGATGTAGGCCTGCATAGAGCTGAATAAGGAGGAAGCCTGCTGCCAAGACAGCAAATATTTCTCTGGCCAAACCCACATGTTATTGGAGTTCTGTTGGGCCTCAGCCAGTCGTATCTTCTTGGCATGGTTCTTCCCCTGGTAGTGAGCCTGTGCAACTGCTAGTGAACTGAAGGATGCATCACACAATTTACAATAGTCGTTCTCTGTCGCCAAGATGACCCGGGGTGCCCCCTTATACAGCGCCTGCAGACACGGGACAAAGCAGAACAGTGTTTCTGCTGAGTGGAGTAATCATTGAGAAAGCAGCAGAAATGTTAAGGACCACTGAAGATTTCCACATTTCAGGCTGATTTTTTCCAAGAAAATGTATTATCGTAATCATTTGTCATCTCTAGATATTTATTTGAGGATTTTATTTAGGTTTAAGAAAATGTGGATAGAAATATACATCTTGATGATGCTTTAAAAGAGTAGAGAGAATGATGAGTTTCAGCTGCTGGGTGACTCTGCAGTTCCTTCCGCCTCCTAAGAGGAAACAACCTCTATCAGCACAGTGATCCCCCCAGCCGCAGTACACCCACGTCCTTAGCTAAAACCGGAACATTCAGGTAAGTCAGAGCTGAGAAGCTGAGGTTCGGCCTCACCTGCCTGCCTGCATCACTGTCACCAGATCCTGAGCTGACAGCTGTCTGGCCAGCCCCCTCCAGGACTTCTGGGATCCTGATGGCTGGTGGCTGCTGACTGCCAGCGTAGAAATTTCTCAGCTTTTTACTGTGATTCTTTCCCTTAACAGAAGAAAAATAAAATGTGGTGTTGTCTATGTTAATATTTTATGTGTTGCATATATATATGAATATGGATTTCAGCTGACCTGGTAGTGAGCCTGTGCCTGCTGAGCAGAGTTGAGTGTAACGTTGCAGAGTTTACAGTAGAGTGGTTTACACAGTTCTTCCAGCCCCAGAGAGTCCTCCTGATCCTCCATCCCCAGAGAGGAGCCTTCATCCTGGGGCTGCTCGCTGGCTGGAGCTGCCTGACCCGGGAGAGGGCCGCAGATGAGGCTGGAAACCGGGGCTGGGACAAGAGAAGGCCTTGGAGGCATCTGTGAAGGGTCAGGGCCTGGAGCGGGAGGGGAAGACAAGGGGCTGGGAGGAAGGGGAAATCGGCCAGCTCCAGGCGCCACTACAGGTGGGGGTACCAGTGCCTGGCCAGGGTTCAGATGTGGAGGCCCCAGTGGCTGTGTGAGGTCCATTGTGGGAGGTACTATTGCTTGTGTTGGATCAACAAGTGGGGGCCTCAAAGTGTGTGCCATTGGTGGAGGCCCCAGTGGTTGAGTTGGGGGCATTGGTGGGGGAGCTAAGGTATGTGTTGGTGTAATAAGGGGAGGTCTTAATGTATGAGTAGCAGCTATGTGAGGAGGCCCTAGAGTCTGGGTGGGAACCATGGTTGGAGGCCCAATCGCCTGAGCAGGAACAATAGGTGGTGGGCCGAGAGGCTGCCTAGGAGCCATCAGTGGGGGTCCCAAGTGATGCAGAGAGTCCATGTGTTGGAATGGCTGTTGGGGATGGCTGAAGAGACTTAATGGAGGCTTCAGAATGGCTTCTGGACCTGTGGGTATGAAAGGTAAGGTGATGATTCAGTCAGTTGGACGATTATTTGTGATGCGTTCCAGTGGTCCTCGGAACTCGGGTTATCCGACCTGGAAATGATGTTTTGAAGTCGTATTTCCGAGATCCGAACTCGGGGTCATTTGTAACTCAAGAGTTCTTCGCTCGGAAAAAACTACTACATTTCGTCATTTCCAACTAAGTTATCTCGGAAAAACGAGTTCCGAGGACCACTGGATCGCACCATTAATACGTGTGAGGACTTTTGGCTAAGGAAGTTTATTCATATAGCATATTTCATACATAAAAGGAATACAGTCATTAAAAAGGTGTGCAAAAATCCTAATAAAATATATGAAATAATATAAAAGAACTCAATCAAAATCATTAAAAGCAAACAGCAGTTTTAAAAAAAAGGGCCAGTATGGTGCAGATTTCACACATAGATGCATTAGAATAGAAATGTTTTCATCCTGGATTTAAAGGTGTCCACGTTTGTCTCCATTGGCAGTTTGTTTCACTTGTTTGCAGCAGAACAGCTAAATGCTGCTTCTCCTTGTTTAGTCTGGACTCAGGTCTGGACGAGTTGAGTCATTGGATCTAAGAGCCTTCATTCTCTTTTTTCTTTCCCCTATTTTATTATTCTCTGAACATATCACAGATGTATTCTTGGCCTAAACTGTTCTCTGATCTGGAGGCAGTCAGTAGGGGTTTTAAAATCTACTATGTGACTGACTGGAAGCCAGCGTAAAGATGTTAAAACTAGTGTGATGTGTTTAGATCTCTGCAGCTGTTAAATGCTGTTTTTAGGAAGTCATGTTAAAAGACCGTTATAGTTACACTAACCAGTCTACTGGAGACGAATGTAGGGATGAATGTTTCCTGGTCTTTTTGGGTGACAAAACTCTTAATTCAGTTTGACAGTTTTGTTGCTGGTAAAAAGTTGCCTTTGTGACAGTTTTGATGTGGCTGTTGACAGTCAGATCTGAGTCTAACAAACCAAGGCTATGAACTTGGCTGGTATTACCAATGCTAACCCTTTTTTCTTTGTTACCAACAGAATAATCTCAATCTTGTTTAAGTTTAAGGAAATCAGCAGCAAATTAGGAAATATCTAAACATTTTGACACTTTGGAGTATTTTGTTCATACCAAAATTTTTCCTCAACTCTTGGAGGGACTGTCATGAAATTCTGTGCAAAAGTTCCAGGATAATGTATCCTGATGACATAGGTGACTATTAGGGATGGGACGATACACTTAAACTGACGATATGATGCACACCGATATGCCAGGGTCACAAAACGATATGTCACGATACGATATCAAAAAAAAAAAAAATATTACTGCGTGATTACAACTTATTTATTTTTGTTTCAGTTGCACACAGGGAAACTCAAGGCCTAACTTTAAAAATATTATAAATTAAAAAAATTATTTTTCATTTTATTATTTTATTTAATTTTTTTCTAGTCTTTATTTTGCTATCTATTTTTCTAAACTCGATGCATTTTTTTATGTTTTGTATCGCTATATTTCGCCAAATGATATTTTGTCCCATCCCTAGTGATTATTTGTGTTTTCTTTTAGAACCACTATCAAGTCATGCTTTTACTAATAGACTCACAAGACTTTGTTCAAATAATCATGTTACTCTCTGGATGAATTGTGATGAATTTGGAGTCCACTGGATTTTAGTGAATGTTAAAGATGTTTGAGTGTAAAATGAGATGATAAACACAATGAACTTTGTATATACATTAGCGCTTTAATATTTTCATCGTGAGCATCCTTGTGTGCTGATGCGGATGTGCTAAGTGCAGCCTTGTAAAGCAGCCAGAGTGGCTGTGATCCTTATCTGCTTGAGCATTACAAAAAAAAAACAAAAAAAAACACACACACACAGGAAAATATCAGGCTTTGTGCAAAGATTGGGTCTACCAATATTCAATATGTCAGAAAAAGGCATTTTTAAAAGCTCAGCTGAATGTGTAATGTACTTATTTGTGATATTTAATAGAACTGATAGAAACTGTAGTTAAAATGCATGGAAGCTGAGAAGAATCTGTGGTGTAACATGGGGTTGACATGTTCTGGTGAGTCACTCTCAAAGCAAAGAATGAAATAAAGCTTGTTATTAATGTCACACAGCTGTTTATGGCTAGACAAATATAAACAAAACAAAACATAGCACTCTTTATGCAAAATAATGTGAAGTGGATTAGAAAGTTAATGAATGTGGCAGACTTCAGATATTGTCTATAAACAGATGTACAGTGATTAAGAACGGCATGGATTTCTTGAAGCCCCGAAGCTGGAGAGATGTAAAGAAATGGATGAGCAGAAACACATTCTCGGACAGTGGAGCTTCACACTCCAGTGGGCATCACCAAGATCTGGCTGAGCCTGTAGTGCCTGCAGTCATGCATGCAGGACATTGCATATACACACACACACATACATAAGGACAGTGACAATGAAATCCTCGCAGCCTGGAGTAAGACTGCTTGGATAAGCTGATACAGAGTGGGAGTGTGTGTGAGTATGTTCGTGTACTGTGACCTATAAGAAATGCAGGAAGAAAAAAAGCCTGAAATCAGGAACGGCCCTGCATTGATTTGTGTGTTGTGTTCTCTGATGGTCCACTGTCTATGAGCACGGGTGTGTCTACAACCAGATATATTGTCAGGTCAGTAGTAGACCAACAGCTGTGTCAAAACTCACTTTGCTGGAAGCTTTCATCTGGAATCCAATTGGACGCCCAAATAGCAGTGAATCATGGACCCAAAATAACACCTTGGGGTGTTTGTGTTTCCGACTGCTGCTTGATGTCAGTTTGTCTATCCAATGTCCAGCTGCCTGCCTGTCACCTTGTCTGGCTGACCTCAGTAAAAAGGTATGCTGGACAACACACTGACCTTACTATTAGTCATATAAACTGCAAGATGATCCCAGCAGATGTCTGGTGCCAGTGAAGTAAGGTTATGCGGCAGTTGGATATAATTAAATTTCACTACTTATTGGCATTGCAAGTGTTGTTTTTATATCTTGCACACGGATGGTTTCACATTCCTGTTATTGGAGCACCTTATTAGGAAGTATTCTCAGTCATCCACAGGGAGCCTCCACAGTGATTTATTTGTAGTAAACACAAGAGGGTTAATATTGGCCACTGTGGGTGGATAGTTGAAGAGAGGCAGCCTCTAAGAGTTTCTTAAGCTTCATTAAGCAAGAGTGCACTGCAGAAACATCAAAACAAATGGCAGATTTAAGATCAAAGATGTAGAAAAAAACAAGGAAAGTGTGGTTTTGATGTTGCAATAATCATAAAAAAATTAAGTACATGAGCACCTGAAAACATTTTTATTTAGAAAAGGTTTTATATAATCAGAAAAGTAATTAGTGTGTAAAATTATGTTTTTATGTTTTTCTTGATTTGAACCTGTAGCACTTAGAAATATTGTTTAAATGTGAAGTGCATTATAAATAAAATGTATTACTATTATTATCATTATCATTGTAAAAATTAAAAAATGAAAGGATTTCCCAAAAGTTATTACAAAAATGAATGTTGTGCTTTAAATGTTATGTAATCCCCAGTGTTGATAAATGACACAAGCTCTGCTTTCTCGGTTGACGCCATCCACTCAGAGCCAGATCCACTGATCACAGGCTTTTTCCAACAGCAGCCTCATCAGAAACCAACAACCCTGACTGAGACAGCAACATTTCAGAAACCCTACTGCAGGGCAGCTGACCTCTTTTTTTGCTTGATCCCTTAATCAAGTCAGCATAAACAAACAAATACAGACATCAGTAAGTAACCAGCTCGATGGACTTCATTTTCAGCTTCAACGTAAGAAAAGCTGGAGAGCATTGCTTTTAAGTCTTACTTAAATTGTATTGACTTTCTGATGACCTTTTCTCTTTCTCTTTTGAGAACTGCCTCGTATATTCAAAATAACTTTACACTTTAATATCATGTAGTTGATACTGTGTCTAAAAACAAAACAGAAGTCAGACAGGGTCAACAGGAGCCAGCCATGTTTGCTGTGATGGCCTTTGAAACAATCTCATTTTACATTTTCATCTAAATGGAAATAAATTAAAAACTACTTTATTAGAACCTTTCCATCAGTATCACACTACTGCATTAAACATCAACACGATATTTGAAATGCAGTTTCAGCTTCTGTCTAATTTTCTCATCATACTCTGTTCGGCTAAACTTACAGACCCTAAAGACCTCTATCCCTACACTGGTAACTTGAAGCCTCTTCCTTTCAAAGCACATTGTTTAACTTTTAAAACATGATGACATATTATGGCCCTTGTGTTTTTTTATTCACAAGATGAAGTTGTTAGATAACATTGTTTTTCCTGTAAGTCCTTCATATATACGCATACACACATATATACTGTATAAATTAACACCTTGTGCCAGCAGAAACAGCTATGAGGAGGAAACCTGAAATCAGTCTCATTAATGCTATACACAATAACTATTGGCTATGTCTGTAACCTGTAAAAATGTGCAGCCAAAGTCCACCATGAATACAGTATTTCCCAATATCAGAGCCAATGTCATTGTGCAAAACAGTCCAATTAGAGGAAAAATATTGAGCAGATTGCATCTTTATTCATAGTATTTGCTGGTTTGCTGCACATGTTGTTTGTTCCATCCTTACTGAACATGTATATAATAAAAAAACAAAACTGTCCTTTTAACTTTGTTTCTTTTAGCTTCCCATAGATTTAATGTGTGCTAGATAGGTCAAGGTTAGCTTCCTCCTCCTTGGAGACCTGGATCCGTGGACACATTGTGCAGTCTACAAAGCTGCAGAACATATTCACGTGGACAAAACAACGCACCTTGCCGCAAAGTCAAAAAGAAAAAAAAAGAGTGTTCGTTGTTTTTAATTGAATGGTTCAGGAGAGAACAAAATCACTTTTGTGAGTCAAAATAAGACTTATGCCATATTACTCCAAAGCCCAAGGCTGCAAGTCATCAGTGTATTAACAACACTGTAATATCAACCACATATTTTGTCTGATATTGTCCTAAAAGTGTCAAAAGAGCCCATCATAGCTGGAAAAAAAAACAAAGACTAACTTGATTTTAGATTAGAGGTGATTCATAAATCAGATACTTGTCAGATGTTTTTGAGTTTGACATATGAGTCTGCTGCTTGAGAACAACGAAACAGAAAACTCTTCTCTTGAAGCCTTTTAATTTCATGGCCTCCACGGAGAATTTTTAAATAGGCCAAGTGTTCATTTTCTCTAGAGTTTCTCTAGCCGTACTGTGTTGTGTCACATCAATTATGGAGCGATGAGAAGCACATGCCTCCTGCACTTATTCCATCTGCTTCGCTGGGCACTGGACAAGAGCAATTCACAGCAAAAAAACAAAATATACTTCACTACATTTACAATTCACTCACTGTATCATTGAAGCAAAGCATAATGCTTCAACTCATATCTAAATAGTCCTTTTATCTTTCATCTCTTTAATCTTTTAGTGAGGAGATCATGTTAATAGTTTCCTAAAAGGTATTAACTTTAACATAAAGTGAGAGCTACTTCCCTTTGAGGACTCTAAACACTAGTCACCTGGCCTATGCTTTATGCTGCTATTACTATATTGATTAGAATCCATCCCCCACTTAAAGAACATTTCTATCAATCTTCCTTCAAAGGTTAGATGTCTTGCAGGAAATGAAGAACATGCATATTTATTGTTGTATAGCCTACTGTTATAGATCATTTTTAAAAGCTGATTTACATTTAGACTGTGGCTGAAACTGAAACAGATTGAACTGATCATTAACAAAATCTCATTTGAAAGATTAATTAAAGAAATGTTGAGTAGTTACACTGCTTTAGTGACTGTTGGATCAGAATACAGTATGATGCATTTTCTGATTTCTGCTAGTGGATTGATCATTCTGCATTAGTAAAGCATGATTCCTACCACTCCTGTCAGCCACTTTGCAGGTGGATGAATAAACACTTTCTGTATAATTGCCACATGACATCCTCAGCTGCAGATCAAGCAGTGCAAAGGGTGCAAAGACGATTTGTTCACTTGTTCTGACCACTTGACTGACTGGCTTCCATGTTTGAGGAAAAAAAGAACAATACATTGAGGCTGTTTCATATTAGAGTCAGTTATCAGACCAGGAGTATCCCAGAGCATGACATACAGGGCTCTCCTCCAGAGCAAGTAACCATCAGACTATATCGACAGCCAGATTTTGCATCGCTGCATCTGTGCTGAACAGAATGGTGGCTGGTGCACCCCACAACATGACATTGTGGTATGACAGCTGCGCCAGGGCAACCCTTCTTAGCACCAACCTTCCTTCGTACCATCTGCGATTGTCTCGCGTCAGATTTTCTCAATCCTTGCACATTAACGCATGACACTCCTGACAGTCAAAGGGAAGCTCCCGGGTGCCAAACCTCTTACCTGGCAAACGTGCAAGATAATGGCTGCTGTCACCGTAGCTGACAGGTGGCGAAGTGTAGTTTCTGCAGTATTCTGCAGTCTGGTAGTATGCTGCATCCCCGCTCCTAAGCTGCAACGCCATCATCACAGGAACATCCCTCTGCCAACTTCTTCTCTCCAAAAACCGGGCAGTCAGGCAGGATGACAGTCCATACTAACGCACAGACACCGAGGCTGTTACCGGAGGGGAGACCTCCGGAGGAGAGCAGGACCCAGAAGGTGAATGACGATGAGAATGCCGGTTAATTACCAGCTTGTGAACGTATTGCATTTGTATTTTCCCAGGAAACGTCGACAAAGATCTTTCTAAGCGCGAGATCAGATTTTTTTTAAACTCTTGAATACTGCTAGGGTTCCCTCGACATCCCTTTCCCCGTTGGTACAGTCCATTTCCGATTCCACTGCTGCTTCTTTGCATGGGTGGCAATAATGATACAATATATAAATATGTTACACCTCTAATCTGTCTGAAATATGCATATTGAAACAGCTGGCGTTGTGATGTAAATATTGTATGACAAATAAACAGAACAGTCACTGAAAACTCTTTAGCTTTCAATTATTATTATTATTATTATTATTATTATTATTATTATTATTATATGATAATGATAATTATTATAATAGTGATAATAATAATTATGATAATTATCATTATTATTATATGATATTGATAATATTATTATTATTACTATTATTATTGTCATTATTATTTTTATTTTATTTTATTTTATTTTATTTTATTTTTATTTTTATTTCTATTTTTTTGTTATTATCATTATTATCATTACAAATGTTATTTGTATCACACTATTTAATTTTGCGAAATACATATATTTACGTCTCCTGTTTAAATCTAAAATATGTTTCAAAGTTCCAGAGAAAAGAGCAAAAAGTTGGACTCAAATCTATCAGTGTACTCACTTTCATGTACTACTATCATGTTTTAAGCATGGGTGGATTACAAAACATTTGGCTCCTGGGCATGGATGTATAAAAGCTTCCACTTTGCTCTACCACAGAGCGAGAAGCCCAAGCTTAAAGGGACACAAAAGAACCACTAACCAAACCTAAACCACGATTGGTAGCAACTTTGTGTTTCTATGTATCTAAGAGGAATTTTGCACAATTTCCTTATGCTCTGTGATCTTTTTTCATCTCTGTTGAATTGTTTCACGTCAGTTCCTTTTTTTTTCTTTGATAATTATGTTTTTCATTTAGTTCATTTGACATATAGGCTATTTGTAGTTGTTTTGATCCCCAATTTTGATTATTTTACTTGTCTTTTGTCACATTCCCTTTCTCTCATTGTGGTTCTTTAATGTCTTTTCTTAATCATTATCTTTTTCTCCATGGTTATTGTGTCTAACAATCTTGTCTTTATCCCATTTAAAAACCATGAAAGTCAATCAAAATTGGTTCAAAGTGACAGGTGGTCTACCTTCCACATACTGTATATAGCCAATATTTCAGCAACAACATTTACGGCATTTTGGTGCGAAGGATCTTTGCATTTCTATTCCTGTTCTCACTGTAAACTATTATAATATATACTGCATGGGCAATTCATTGCTGAAGGGAACACCTCAGCAACATATCACAGTATGGGATGTTAGGCCTTAGATCTGAGGAACTCACTCGAGAACAAATAACAATGCATATATATATATAGGAGACCTCCTGCTGGCAGCGCACAATCTTGAACATTTCCATATTTATAAACAGCTTATATCAATGAAATGCATTGAAAAAAGGTGGCAACATGAGTAAACCACATTCACCTACAAGTGTGAAATGACACATACCTTTAAAATGTAACAGAATTATTTGAAGACATTCCTGCAATACACTGTTTTCGATTCATGTTCAGATCCTGGTTGGTGCTCACCTGGTATTGTTTTCATTCTATAGCTACATTCTGCATAATTTTATCTGACCTTTCTTTTTATACCCTACTCCTCGTACTACTTGTTTACTTATTTACACCTGCATCTTTCTATGAGTTAATGTGTTTCCAATCATCAGTGTTTCCTCACAGACTATAACATCCTCCCCATTCTTGCTCAGCTTCTGTTTCTGTCATAGTTGTACGAATTTCTGTGTGTGGTTGATTTTGATGATTTTTTTCCTATTGATTTTACTGCTTTAACATTATTTGTGTTGCACAGGCTGTATGAAGTGTTATTCAAATGAAATGTAACAAATTTATTGATAGCCTAATGTCTAAGCTGTTTGGCTACAATGATACATTGCATGTCCGTGTTTTGTGTTGTGTTTTTTATATATAGCCGAATGTGAGAGAATAAATAGTGCATTCAGTAGGCTAATGTAAAGCGTCTTTGGGTTTAGGCCTAATTGGAAAGCGCTATATAAAACTGATGCATTAGCCTATTATTAGGCTATTAATAGTAGGCTATATATATCTTATTATTTATTTTTGAATAGTGCTTAATCTATTTCCGGGCCTGTCGTCTGTAGGCTAGCCTACTGTTGTAAAGGCTGACCTTTGATCCTTTGTTTAGTTTTTTCCTCCCAAATGATTAGGCATAGCCTATTTGGTAGGCTACAACCAAGGAATAAAAACACCCAAAAGAAGTATCTCTTGTCTTTTATTTCTCCATTTTTTTTATTAGGCTATCTCATTTTGACATGGCATGGCAATGTTTGATTAAAAAAAGATGTGGTTTGTGGTTCAAACCATAACTGAAGAGACGCCTCGTATCACACAGAAGGAGCCCTCTCACTTTCACTCTCGGCGTGTGTTTGTGTGTGTCAGAGGAAGGGAGGAGGGCCCAGACAGACAGCGTGGCCGCATTGTCGCAGTCACACAACTTGTCCAGTCGACCAACACTTCAGCTCCTCTCAACATCCTTAGGTGGAGCCTATCTGACTGGACATGCCGGACTCGGTACATTCTCTGTCACGGTAAATTTTACTGTTCACAACACAAGAGGATTTACTGTCGGAGTGGAGTAACGGCTGCTCTCGCGGATAGCTGGTGCAGAAGCTGATAGACAGATAACAGCTTGCTTCGCCCGGCGCCGGGAGCCACAACCGGCCGCTGGGGATAGGAGGGGTTGGCTACCTGGAAGCTAGCTGGCATATCCAGGAATATCCTGTCACCCCAGCCTTCTGTGACAGCTTTGGCGCCCAGTCATACGGGTAATTTATTTATCAATTTACATTTCTACCCTTATGTCGACGCATGCTCTGCTTTGCAGGGAATGTGTTGTCTAGCAAGGGGATGACAGGCTTAGCATTAGCCTTTAGCTATATTATTAAATTGGTGAATATTAATCTAAATATATGTTTGTTGAAAGTGCAGAGGTGATATGGTTAGTGTGGTTGTAAAGTGGTCCGTTACATTATCTAATAGTTTTTAACACAGGACTGGTGTAGTGCAGTTGTCATCTCTGAGCTGTCATTTCCAAACACTCATCGTTTGCTAACCTGCTAGCCAGTGTGAATCACCTTAGCTACTATGCAGACTGTTATTGTTGTTTTGGTTTTAATTTACTCACCTCCCTACAAACATTTCAGCGAC
Organism: Atherina boyeri; assembly: GCA_029874935.1. Taxonomy (NCBI): domain Eukaryota; kingdom Metazoa; phylum Chordata; class Actinopteri; order Atheriniformes; family Atherinidae; genus Atherina; species Atherina boyeri. The sequence goes on from JAPMNP010630436.1 coordinate 11,919, forward strand.
AGCGTGAAGATGGATTAAAGCATGGAGGGTGGAACTGTCCCATCCTCAAAATAGGAGGGGTGTCTCTCAAAGGTATGTTTGAGAAATGTTCTGTCTCAATCACTCATCTTTAGTTCCCTGTCCAGTAAACACATTGTTTACCTTTGTCAATTTTCAACTAACCAGTGTTTACAAATGCAATGTGATGGAAACATGTTTATTCAGTCACAATGTCACAAAAGATTCCAATAAACTGCTTTGTGAGAGATATGGTGCAAATGGCTAAAACCACAAATTTCTTAAGCTATTTTTGGTAGAGACTCAGCATTTGTTGTATCTTTCCAGCCTGCCCAGATAACTATTGTGCAGTTGTGTGTCAATCCTCAAAGCAAGCTTGTGTCTAGGCCAATGTTGCCCCACTCCCCACATCCTGTGTTTGGAGGAAGCTTCCTCTTTTGTCCTAAAGTGTTTAACTGCATCCTGATCAGGGTTACAGATCGCAGAACTACTCAAAGGGTGGTTTCTTCAAACTCAAGGGGTTTCTGTTTTAGCTTGTTTTTGCATAAATTCAATAATATCCATGTTGGCCAATTTCTCAAACTGTTGATGTCTTGGATTGACAGTTTTCGATCAGATGGTACTTCCTTTCTGTTACTAATTAATTTCTACAGCCATCCTTTCATTTACTCCCTTGATACTTAAACTGGTCAGTTTGGTATTTGCAACTGTGCAAGTGGTTTTATATATCTTATTTTATATATTATATTAACCACTTCTTCTGATCTAGGATCATCTTAACATACTGAAGTGCTATTTAACAAACAAGCAAATGAATTAACACAAATGTATCTGGTTTTCAAGTGTAACCTTCTAGTTATTTTTCTCACATAATCACTGCCTGAGAAAACTAGATTAGATATTGTACAAACATCAAAAATGTTTATGATTTCTGGCTCTGCTCATAAAAACTGTTATCAGTATAGCAACTCAGAGAAAGAAAACATCAGTTATATGCGTGCTCTTAATGTTTTGGATTGAACTATTTTGCTTTCTGGATCATCACCACTGGCTGTTTTGCTAAAAAAAAAAGTCAGATTTAAAATGATATAGTAATTATGATCACAGCTGAGTAACTGATGATATTGAACACCCAAAAATTCAAAAGACATAAGATAGCACACAGAATGAGATAAAATATTAAGTTTGTTTGAGAGGTGACAATAAAATGTTTTTCCTCTTATTTACATAATTTTTCTTGTTACTTGTTAATAATGGTCATAAATTATGGGACATTAAAGTCAAGGAACAGTCTTGTGAAAGCTTACACAAGCACATATTTTGTCATTACTGTTTCTCAATCTGCAGCTGAGTCACTGTGTTTTTGTGTTTTATGAGCATTGGACCTTTGCAGTCTGGCTTAACTTGTTTGTCACTGAAGTCCCCAAAGATTCCTCATTTCCCAGCACTTCATGGCCGAAGGGTGAATGAGTTGCTGTAATCTTGACTCATAAAAATCCAGCTACTTTCTTTCTTGGCAAATTTTCTTAAAACATTTTAAAGCACAGATGCACACCAATCAGCTACTGCATAAGGACCACCATGCTTACTATTGAATTGGTCCTCGTGCAACAACAACAAAAAAATGCTACTGCTCAAGGTGTGGACAAAAAACATGTGTCTAGTTCTGGGGTCATAGCAAAGGACCCTTTGGACCCTGTGGGTTGTTTAGGTGAGGCCTCTATGTATTGAGCTTGAAGAGCTTGGAATCTGGAGAGTTTGGAGCCGGGTGAACATCTCAGCCTCTTTGTCTTGTTCTTTGAGCCCTTCCAAAGCATTGTCCTTTTTTGTGGGGCCCTGTGCTTTTCTGCTAAAGAAGGCTGCTACTGTAGGAGGATGCTGATGCCATATGGTAGGGGGAGGTCAGTGGGGATGTGATTATTTCACAGAAATATTTAGGTAGGTCGCAAGTGCCAAAGAAACATCCGTGTGAAAATAAAGTTGATTCATGATTTCCATTTTCATTTAATGATGGTGATAATGACGATTATGATAAAACATTTTATTAAAAAGTGCCTTTCAAAACACACATGGACACTGTACAGTACAAAAACAAAAAAAAAACAAGAGCATTGTTACAACAGGTATTAAAAAAGATTAATAAGGTAAGGACTAAGTATTGTGCCAAAATACCTGTGTAATATAAATTTTGCCATTATTAGTCCGTGAGGGTCCACTGGGTCCTCCAATGACTGACTGCATGCTACCCAAATATTTGCAATGCGTGGGCTAAATGTGTTGGCTATTCATGCACCTAAACCAGTTGCAATTCAGAAGAAAAACATGTAAGACGAAGAGCAGAACAACAGCTTGGAAGCTTGCTTTGAGGAGTGACTTTGCAGGAAAATTGTTGTTATCCACAAACCTGCAAATTACTCGAGACCAATAATATGCAAATGTGGTTAAAGATTTGGCTTAGCCCACTGAAACAGTAGTATGTATACTGTAGGTCTGTGTCCACATTTCTGAGTCCCATGACATTTCCTTTCACTCACTTTACCTGTCAATGGTTTTGATGTTTTGCCTGATCCGTGTACTGTGGTATTGCCCTTAGTGCTGGCTGACATTGTGTTTCTAACAATATCTGGCAGATCATATGACAGATGTTATGAATCCAAAAACATTGTATAATGTCAACATTAATGTCACAATAAATATGACTGGGATATCACATTTTATCTGTCTTGTGCCTGGCTTTGAAAAATGTCAACAAAAAGAAGCATTTTACTGTCAGTTTCCATTTGATATGAGCGCTATAGATTTTGTTTTTGCCAGCATAAATGGATAGATGGATATTTAGATAGTCTGTTTAAAAAAGGGACAGCCAGTTTGTGATTGTCAAAGGGAGGAAAACTTGAATAGAGACATAGTTACCATTTTTCACCTTTTAAACACTCATCTTTAGAAATTCACTCTAATGTACAACAGACTTTGTACTTTAGGATGATTTGAATGCACCTGAATAGGCCAGCTTGATGTCTGACTGAGCTTTTGTTTGTAGATAATTGGACAGAGTTGCTCTTTGGTTTTACTTTCATTCTTTGTCTATTGTCGAAATAAAGTTAAATGAAATGACTTGGGAGTGATCCTCATTGTTAAAATGTATTTGTTGTGGGTATATTAAAGGTAAATGAGAAACTGACAAGGGGTATTAGCTATGCTCATCTAGCCACATGGGAAGTTTGTTGGGGTGCTGTGTTATTTCCTTTTGTCCTAATGGATTTTATGGTGCTCTATGGCATTTTCAAAGACAAAGTTTTTTTTGTGTTTTTATTTTAATTGATTTTTTTTTTTTAACAGCCCAACCAACCCAACATAATGTGTATTTCTCCAGAACTTGTCGGATTTTTTTGGGTAGCTCTTGCTCTTCATAGTGCGACTTGATTAGTGATGTTGCAGACTTTGGGTCTTTCATAACAAGTGTACACATAATTAGATCATGTGATGCTTAGATTGCATACGGTTAGACCTTATTAACTAATAATGTGACTTCTGAAGGTCAGTCTGCCCCAGGGCAGCTGTGGCTACGCTAGTACTAGCTAGCAAGCTTACCATCACCAAGTACGAATGTGAGTGAATGAATAGTGCATCCAGTAATGTAAAGCGTCTTTGAGTGTCATGAAAAGCGCTGTATAAAACTGATGCATTATTATTATTATTATTATTTGAAGCACCAGAGCTTATCTAGAGGGTTCCGGCGACAGAGTTTAACGCATGTGCACACACCACTACTTTGAAGTTACTCACTGAATGTGTTTTACTTCTGCAAATGTGTGGTTCACCAAGCATGCTTGTTCTCCTAAACTCAGTGAATGCCACAAAGTCTGAGCAATGGTTCAGCCGTCATTTTTGGTAATAGTAATTTGGATCTGCATTGAACCAAAGTTATGATCAACCTTTTATTAAATCAATCAGATTTAAAAAAGCTTTCAATTAGCCCAACTTTGATATATATATATATATATA